>JADQWA010000742.1:0-10000 GCA_018344505.1 Nebria ingens riversi
TATATATATATATATATCTTGATTTTTCTCTGCACACCGCCGAATAAGAACGAAAATTGTTATTTACGTTGCAGACCTTGTGACACCCTATTAAATATTTAAATATTTTTGCAATCAAAACAAGGTTTGTAAATTTTCGACATATCTACTATAGGTATATAGATTCGCTGTTATAAAAGTTTCCCAACACGCTTGTGAAAAGTTCACTTGTATCGAAATTTTGTAAAACTATGCAAAATAATAATTTCTCAATTTCAATTCTAGAAACTAATATTTGTAATATGACCACACTTTTTCTTAATCCTTATGCTAGCAGTTTACTATTACACACTTGTCAACAATGTCATTTTTATGTTTTCATATCCGTTTAACCAGGTTATTCACCATTTAAACCGTTAACAAAATGCTAATTTATTTTTTCCGTACAAAAATACATTTAAATTATTTTAACGATCTTTTAACTTATTGTGTGATAACTAAAATTCGTGAGGTTTAACCATTCATTTTAGTTTTATATTATTTTACTCTAACTACATCAGCGTCTAAACTAGATAAATATAACTAATGACGTCACGTGGCGATAGTATAAATATATAGTAAGAATTCGCATCATGAAAAATAATAGTTTTAATTTAGACGGTAATGTAGAAAACATTATTATTGAACATTGTTTTAAAAACAATTGGAATATAATAGTAGTAATTTTATTTCAATAACGGTTATAGTAATGTTCCTGAGTAGCTATTAACAGAGGCAAATGACCATGAAAAGTTTGAATTATTACAATTTTTTGTGTCGGTCAAATCGGAAACTTCCGCACAACATCAAGTCAACCACCTGCCACTTAAAGTAGAATCAGCTGTTGCAATGCTACAATCGGATAACTGAATAATAAACATATAAGGAACGGGTGAAAAAGTTGTCATTTTTTTTTTGTTCGATAAATACATCGACCCCTTACTACTCAAAAGTCTATAAAAAAAGAAAAACGGACGTCATCACCCAAATTTAGCAGTAAACCAGTTTGGATTTCTTGAAATTAGAATATAAAAACGGCTTTAAAAGTTTTTTTTTTATTAACTAAAGTTAAAACAACAGTTATAAATTCAAGTAATAAAAAATCCTTTTAACATATTTAAAATGTATTGATTTCAAGGTAACATTTAGGTTAAATGCGATTGAGCTGCTGGTGCGGTGAAATCCGCAAACTGTGAATTAAATATGTCGGTTATACTTCAACTACTATACACCAGCTAGCGCTAGGAGTCGTAACAACCAGATGCGGACATATTAAATATTTGATGCTTTTTTTTTTTAATAAATAAATCAGATTGTTGTTTTTAAAGCACATATTTGGTAAAACTAGATTTAAAAATGTTTTTGTGAGCTTTATGTAGTTTTAGTAAAAGTTCTTGTGCCTTCTGTATGTATTTTTGTCGCTATTTAACAAAAATACCTATACACACTTTGTTATTGTTTGTCAAGAAAATAATCGAAAACGGTACAAAGGGCCTAAGCTTCGCCTGGTGCCGCAAACCAGGTAAGAAGCCCATATGCGATACCTCTGCAAAGTAAAACCTTTGTGCTTCAACTTTGCCGCTTTCGTGTGCACATCAAACTTTCCACGCACGCTCAGAGCACATCGGTGACATCTCTTCGCATTCATGTCAACTGTTTGCTGTCATTAAGGGCGCTAAATGGTCGATTGCATAATAAACGATTGATCAATCAAAATTAGAATGATGAAAAAATAGTTTAATGAGTTAACAATCTCCTAAACCTTGTCAAATGAATTAACTTTCACATATTGCAGAGGGAATGAATGTTATAATTCATTATCAATGAATTACTATATCGAATTGTTGCTAATGTTAAAATACAAGGCAATAGTTTCGTGAGAACCGATTTGAATGTAACGCCATCAGCGAAATTTTGCAATTATACTTCCAGGATCTTAAATCTTTGCATAATTAGATTGGTCAGTTTTATATTATACACATTGAGACGGTGTTGTATATATATTCTTCCGTTTCGCCACCAATCTCTAGTGGTTTTCTGGCCAAAAGTCAACATAACACAGTGTTTCGTTGCAGTCTGGTTCGCCGTTAAAGTTTGAGAGTGTCTGAAATACTTGGACGTTAAACATCTCTTTTGGTTAGAAGGTGGGATGGTTTGAAAACCAGTGGTGTACCTTCGAAACAGGTAACAGCGCACAGAAGAACGGGGAACCTTGGAACCGGTCATCGAGTTCTTGTTTTAGGTCTCTGTGTGTGTGTGTGTGACGTCACACAGTTGGACAGATGTTTTAAATGTCCCGCCTAAAGTACAAACACACTCGCGCAAACATCTGGTCAACTGTATATACACATACATGAACACACTTGCGCTCTCACACATTTTCTGCTTTTGCTTCTTGGTGAAGTCTTTTAGAAGGGTTCCCGTCGAATGTTTTTGGCGTGGTCTGTAATTCTACAGCACATAAGAAGCCGAGGAGATAACTATAAGTAAGTTGAAGGCCGGACAATTTGATATAATAAATGTATTGTCTGTTGTGAAAATATGTTACGACCGGCAAATGTTTTATCCCCAAACTCCAACAAGTTATACATCTTAATGCATTGTTTCGGATGCGATATTTGATTGCTTTCATGTTTAAAATATTGCGATGCTTTATAACATATGTTAATAAATTGATTTATGAATATTTGCAAATATAAATGTGGTATAATTTGGCTATAGGTATTAATACTACGTAACAAATTGAAAATTATAGGTATCTTAAAAATGAATAACAAATAAGTGTTTAGAGAATCTCAACACATTTATGTATGTTTGCTAAAATGACACAGTTATATTTTGATTGTCTACTGGAATTGTGAGGATAAAATAACCAGCTTTTATTGACTCAAGTACCAACTGTCGAAATCTGTTAAATTATCCATGAACAAAAAACAACAACAACAAAACTTCTGATTGTTCTCTTTGTTCTTGTGATTAATTCCATGTGACCTGGCTTAAATCGCTTGTGTGCTTTTATTTGTTAAAGCTACAGTACAACATCAACAAATAGACATTTCTCAGACATTGCAATTACGTATTATTCTTACGAATCCACTGTGGCTGTGGCCATAGGCAATAATACAGTTACTAATTAAATCTATTCCAAGATTTATTATGTGCAAATATAATTGTTTATCAATAATCTATTAAGATTTTCCCAACACAATATTATATATTGAATTGTTGGAATTGTGCTGGGAAAATCTCAATAGGTACACAATTGTATTTGCACTTGGTTCAATTTTACAATGAATAAATAATATTCATCTTAGAATGATGACCTTGACTGTAGAAAAAACAACTTTCGTGTTTGAAATTGGCTGGTTTTTATTAGATCATGTGTTTGCCTATAGACGTGATAGAAATCATTCAAATAGTAAAAAAGGTGTTTTTGCATGGCAATAACCTATTGGTGTTTCGTTCATCTGGTCGTCGTTAGAGGCGCTCGTGCACGCGCGCGCGCCTTACCTGTACCCAACTGAGTCGATTCTTTGTTTAGTTGAAAGTCGATATGCGCCGTGTCTCAATGCCAAGGACATACACAGAAACACAGACTGTATGAATTATATTATTTTGATACTTTATTACAAGTGAAAGGCATACTACTCATTCTCAGCAAAAAATGTATAAAGCCACACACGTTATGTACATCCCAATACAATTATTTTATTTATTTCGCACATACATACATATCGAATTCATTTTCTCGCCAAAATCAAGTTGGCGCTGTTTGTCAATGTCAAAAACACCGTTTTAATTCGATTAATTTACACATAAATTATGATTTTTCGATCGAAATGAGACATTTAAGTTCAGTTATAAATCATCTCGCAACGAAAACATTACTCGACATTCGCACTATCTTAAATCTAAATTCGCCGCTCGCTCTCGCCTTCCAGGATCCACTGGAATGGGGTGTTTGGGGGGCGGGTGGGGTTAGGGGAGTCCTGGAAAACGGCAATTAAACTTTGGATATGTTGGCGCAAGGCAGATTTTATAACCAGCATAAAACGAGTCTCTTAGGCCCAACTAAAACTTGTCATTTTGACTAGAATATTAATTTATTTTCATGGAAAAATAGTTCCATTTTAAAAACAAAGTAATGAGAAAAACATTTCGTTTAGATCATGTTAGATGACATTACAGAACTAATTTACCATAGTTAAATAGATTTGTCGCGAAACTAGTTAACAGTGTATATGTAGAAAATAGGTTGACATACACTGTTAAAACTTTATAGTATAATTACACAAGTTTAAATAAGGAAACCTTAACGTTACCACAGCGCCACTAGCAGCAGGTTTGCCAACCTGTCTTGTTGGCGCACAAGTTTAGTGTGAGTGGGCAATTTTAGCTAGTGCGGCGGCGGGTATTATTGCTAAAGTTACCACACCGATATTGTATATAAACTTGAATTTATACTGGATAGAAACTAGGGTATTAATTCATATTCGCCGGATAGGATACTATAGCATCTGGGGATTGTGGTGTAGGATATTTTTAAAAATAACTCCCCGCTTATATGCAAACGGCGTTGAGCGTGTTAAGATGAACGAAATGATTTTATTTATTTATTTATTAACAACAAAGTCTTTCATCTAAATATAAAAATGCATAAATGTTGAAATACTCAACAACACGGCACGTGTCTTTTAAAAATAAGGTTGAAATGTTAAAAATAGCCGGATAGGAAGTGTTCCCATTTTGCAATCAATTAATAAAATTGAAAATAAAAAACGAAACACTTGATGATATTATGCAAAATGTTGTGTTTGGTATTCATAAATATACCTAATTGATGTAACACTATTTTGATAATAGTTGGGCATATGGTGCTGCAAAGTATACAACATGGGCTGGGCACGTGTATCCGGCTAGTAATTGTTGGTATTGTTAGTGAGCGGCTAAGAAAATGTGTTCGTTGACAGGTTATTGGCCGGTGGATCCGTATATACCCGTATGTTATTTTTTCCGTGGATTTTACTACCAAGAAGAGTAAGAATTCTATGGATTTCCGGTGGTATGGTTGTTTGTTAGATATTTATTAATATCCGTTTTGGGTGTTGGCTTATTTGCACTAACTTTACGTCAATTTCTCGGTAAACATTTTAACGTACACATTGAAAATTATTGCACATTGCTTCAAAGTTATTATTATTATTAATATTCGCGAATTATTTTGTTTATTTGATTTGGTTACTTTTACGATATTGTAAATACAAGTGTATTATATGATACGTGCAATGTCCATCTATGCGAAATATTATTAGATCAGCACTTAGGATATTACTGTTGTAAATACATATGTTTTGGTTATTTTTTTAAATGAACAAAAAACAAACAATTTGTGGATATTTCCCCCCCCCCCCTCCTTACACACACACACACACACATACATGCACATCACAGCCAATGAACAAATTTGAAATTCAATAACAAAATGCATGCAACCAATACCTATCAGCTTATCCGCGTTCGCAACATTAATTTTGTAATTATTGTGTTTTGGGTTGATCAACTCACACTATCAATATGTCGAGGGTATTAACGCCAAACGCTCCTACTAAATATGTATTATATACATACATATGCATATATACATATGCATGCATACATATATACATACATACATTCACATACATACATACATACATACACATACATACATACATACATACATACACACACACACACACACACACACACATACATATATATATATATATATATATATACAGACACTCATACATACACACACACACACACACACACACACAGGATCACATGGACACACAGTCACATGGGCACACACACACTATCGATTATCTATTCCATTTTCGATCAGCAGTACCGAATATTTGCTTATTAGAGATATGTAATATATGTATGTAGGTGTTGAAAAGGAAAATATGAGAAGCCTGATTTGCATATATAAATTGATTATTTTGCACAACAACAGATTTCAAAGCAAAATGTTTTTTTTTCTTTGTTATTATTATTTCTTTCAAATATTTTCAACTCTTCGCCCGTCTGATGTTTGTTTAGTCTTGCAATAACCACATGCAAATCATCTTTGGTGGCGCTAGCGCTAGTGTGAATGTTGTGCAAAAAGAAACACGCCAAGAAGTTTAAAATGACGTGTGACATATCAGTGTAGACACAAATGTGTGTATACGCCATTATAAACTTTAGATAAGTAACGTTTAGGATGCACTGTGTAACAGTGTGTATGAGATATGTAACATGTTATTATGTATGACCATTGTGGATCATCATACTAGAATATTGATCAGCGTTGGCACTGGTGCGGTTTGGCCAAAACGAACATATACATACATACATATATATTCACTGTATACTATAGTATACACCATGTTCAAATCACCTATCATTTTCAGTAATTAGAGAAACTATAAATCATGCATTTGTGTATATGTGTGTGTGTGTGTGTGTGTGATAAATAACTATACCGTAATGTAATCAAATTGAACACCATATACCTACTATACCTAACTGATGTATATCCATAATTATTATTTATATTTAATGCCCTGATGGCAAAAACGTTCAAACGACCTCCATATTAAATAATCATGTGTTATGTTTTGTGTTAATGTGATTAACACATTTATAATTATTGTCATATACCTATTTAGAAAAACACTGATTTTTCTTACGATTGACCAATTAGCCGTAAATATTTGCTACTTGACCCATAGAAATGACCAAGTCACCTTTCATGAATATGCCTCTTCTTATCAAAATAGAGTGGCAACACCTAACTCATCTTTTTTATCTTTCCTGACGCAAACTTATGCCATTAATAATATTGGGCGTTATGAAAACAAGGTCGACAATATTCCTAACTTTCATTTTGTTATATTTTCGGGTAGCTAGTTGAATTATATGGATATATGTATTAGGTACCTAAAGCAGCGGCCCACTTTTTCTATTCGTCAGCTAAAAACACCAGCATTTTATAGCGGTTATTGTGAGGGTTAGAACCTTCATAAAAAAAACTTTTATCCACTAGTTTATGTAAACGCGACCGACCCTAGCGCATCTAAAAAAAATTATCTACTCCAACAAGGAAAATATGCAACTTTCATTTTAAAATGAATTTTTATCAGAGTTTTACAAAATATAAGTAATATTCTCTGTAATTATTTGCAACAAATACCCTCTCTCTCTCTGTCTCTCTCTCTCTCTCTCTATCTCTATATATCTATCTATATCTATATATATATATATATATATATATATATATATATATATATATATATATATATATATATATATATATATATATATATATATATATATATATATATATACATACATACATACATAACTTAATGCCTATTTCCAACATGTGGGGTGGCAGAAAACCCTTTAAAAATATGGAAATGGCATATAGATTTAATTTAAATATGTGTGTGTGTATTTTCTATTTAGACTAGACGAGTAGGTATGACTAAAAGTAGAAATTATGAATATGCCCAGTTGAAAATTGAGTATAGGGGTCATGTTGGAAACAATAGGAAATACGCACGCGCACACACACACAGCCCTCTGTCTACAACATAATGTTAATAATGTATTCCAAATAGCAACCATCCTCCAGTGACGTAGCCGATGGATGGGGTAAATGACCCCACACCCTACATTCAACCCCTCAAACACCGTTGGATAATTTATTATTATTTAACGTTGGTATTAACACATTATTGCATGGTTCTTGTCAAATGGATTCATGATGAATTATGGACAAACAAAAAATGAATGGGATAACAGCCATTTTTTTTATTATTATTGTATTTATTTGATGAAATATTACAAAGAACAGTCTTGTTACACATTTTAAGCTTTTATTTATTTCATTTAGGAATACATTATAAAACTAACGCTGTATTCTTATGAAAAACATGCCACAATTTCCCGGCGTACTTTTGTTTGGTGTAGGTTTATGTTATTTTCATGTAATGAATCTGACGCGTCAAGGTCAAATGCGCAGTTGTTCAATGAGAAAGAGGGAAAGTAAATAAGTGTTCAAGTGTGTCGTCTCGCGCGCCTTGGTAAATTTGTCGAGCTCTACACTTGTAATTAGTTTTTCATTGTTTTAATACGTTTCGTTACATAAGTTACTTATAAATTGTTCCACACACACACACACACGTGTATTCAGTAAAAACATAATCATTCATTGACAATACTGCGAATTTTTTAAAGACCATGAATATAATTAGAATGTGAACATTATTATATATGTATATAATATTTGATAACATAGGTATATATACATATATAAATAATTTATTAATACATCTATCTGTATAGGTAGTATATAAAGTGAATGGATTTATATATGATACAACCTTCAATTCAATATAGATATAGGCTTGTGTCACAAATTAGGAAGATTAATACTGCCTTAGAGCACAATTGTGACATGTACCAGTGCAATATATGTAATTCTTAATATTTACTGCTCACTTTTGTTTATATAAATAAATGTTTTGTTATTAAATTCGTTCTAAATGAGTCATTCAGTGTTTGTTACAATGAATGCGTCAAAAACTTATTTTTAATATAGTCATTTGAAGCATCATTTAGCAGCAACTGGTCACTGTAAAATTAATCAATCATGTTTATTTTCGTTGTTTTATTCATTATTGCTATTCAATAATGTGTCATAATTAGAATATGATGATTAGATAATAAATTATTCATAAACACCACAAGGTTAAACGTGCTTTATTTGACTTGCGACGCCATATTTGTTTTCATAATATACAGCTGATATTTTTCTAATTGAGTAATAACAAATTATTTAATTTCAATATAAAGGAAAAAACATAAGTATTGATTTCTAGATAGTTTTTTTTTCTTCTGCTGTACCATGAATATTTATGATTTATTATTGATTAATATTAATTAATTTAAACTATCTTTGATTCATTAGCGCAAGGACATATCACATAGTTTTAAACAAAAAATTCAATACGCCCTTTCGATTATTTTTATGATTTGAAATTCCTAAATCTGTATCATAATTACGAATTTGTTAGAATGTTATACAATAATCTATAAGCTATAGATTTTCTCGCCACTCACAGCTTATACGATTATATTTTTCGCTCTTTCGTACGATTAAAATCAAAAAGGAAAATAGTTTTAAAAAAAATCTTTTGTACAGAATAATCGACGCACATATATGTGTTAGTATTTTTTTTAAAACTTATATTTAAAGAATATTCTAAATAGGTCGAAACTTAGTATATAGTGTGGTTAATCATGCAATATACAATGTGATTCAAGGTCATTTGAGAAACACGACAATTATTTCGATAATTCTAGTTGAAAGAAAGAAAAACAACAAGTAAATATACGATAGAAATCTAAAAGTTTGGCGCTTAATTTTCTTGGAATTTCCGGTGAAAAACTAAACGAAGTGGCTAAAGTAGGCCACTTGATATCGAGAAGCTTTTACTGATAAAAAGCTGACCGGCTATCGAAAGGCCGACAGCAGCGAACTTTTGTAATTTACTGAGGTCAAGTTGCGCGATTGAAAAGTATTCGATTGCTGAGAAGAATCGTTTGTAAAAAGACACCACCATTGATTGTTTATTTATTAGTAAATCAACAACAATTATTATTGAAATATTTCGGTTTTTAAATGTAAATATAGAATTCTTGTTAGATAGTTTGTGTAATGGATCTTGTATGTAAGTGCAGGTCTGAAATATTGAGCGTGGACTTGGTACGTACACGTGTCTCTGGTGCGCTCAATACTAGAGTCCGAGGGTGCAGCGACCCTTAGTGCAGACTGCTACCCTCTAGCACCGTATATATATATACAGCTGTTATCAAATTCTGTAAAACGGTTTGAGCATTTCGGGGTTTTGTTTGACAGTAGCATTTGAATAACTATGCGATGTTA
>JADQWA010000742.1:15000-37729 GCA_018344505.1 Nebria ingens riversi
TTTGGAACAAAGGCATAAAATCGGTGTCCATACTAATAACAAGTTGGAAATTAAGGGGACAGTATCATTAATACAAACCAGACCGTCATCAGCAATAAAAACAACGATCCCAAACACATATCTATAAACATAAAACGTACAGGACAACCAAACAAGAGTGCAAAGCGAAGCGACGAACCGTTCTCCTCATCACACAAACACACACACGACCTCAAGCTCGTGCTGCACATGGTTTCCAGCACCATTGGGCTTTGCGCACGTTCTGGGGACGCCATCGACCAATCCGGTGACAGTATGCTCGTCGAGTTAGTTGCTTCGCTCAAGGTTACCACTCAGTCCGCGTTTGGTCGCCGCGACATGCTAACTTCCCCTTATTTTGGAGTAATACTGGTGCCGTCTGTACATAGTAATTCGTCGACATTGTTCAGTAGTGTTCATCAACAACATAATAACACCAAGTTCTTTGGACATCATTTTGTGTGGGATCCGCAGTGTTTTTTACGGTTAAGGTCTTTACATGTCAACGCACTGAATCCGTATGTCGGTTATTGGACAGCCGCGTCCGCTTTGCAACAACTACGCCACCCGGTTACTATGGAAACAAGGTATTTTTACATCCAAATTTGTTGTTCATTATTGTTTATTACACTCTTTTGCTGGAAACTACCATTCGGTGTCGATATCGACATTTACTGTATAGGGACGTTATTAAACTTTCGGTAACGAGGGGGGACGATATTAGACTTTCTTCCTCAACGAGGGGACGATATTAAGCGTTCGTTGCATAGGAAAGCTTTGCGTATATACTTTTAATATGTGAAACGACGAAATTTGCTTAAAATATATCTCATATTCATTTTTTTTTTTATTATATATCTTTGAAAGATTTATACTCGCATACGCGTTTAGGATATTTTGAATTACTTGTTAAATGAAATTGCAATCATATTTAAAAGTGTGATGAATGGAAACGTTTTTCGTCACCTCTTCGAAATAAATACATTTCGGTTGATGATTCGAAGCGGGTTTCAACACAGGCTTGCTTGGTTGGGTATTTTTGAAAATGAATAAATGTTTTGTGTGTATGTGTCAACGTTTGTTTGGATAGGGTCGAATAGAAAACGAATCCTTTTGTGTACGTTTGAAAAAGTGTCTTAAAATGTCGAAAGGAAAAAGGGCGTATAGCAAATAGAGTTTCGCAATATTGAGTTGCTTCCAACCGTTCATAAAATCAATGCAACGTTGTGCAGTTAGTTATCTAATATCTGAATATAAGAATTACAATAATGGCAAATTTTGTTAAAACTGCGTATTGAAAATTGGATTGATTGTGTGAAATGTTCGTTATCGTGAGTGAAATGTCGAAATAAATTTGATAAACATATTTGTGCGTTGTGTTCCAGTGCAAGTGGAATGTAGATGATATAAAATATAAATAGGAAGTCTAAATTAACATTTATATAGTCTGATAGCAAAGGTCATACATGAAACAAACACTTGTTTACTAATACAATTGTCATTCTTCTTCTTCAAGCTGAGCACATATAACTCAACTGGAAGAAGAAGAAGAACAACAATTGCTTTGCAAAGTGAGAATGTTTTATGAATGACTTGTTTAGGAATTCTAAATCAATATTTTCTTCATTCATTCAAACCGCAATTTTTCATAAATTTCAAAGAATCTTTTTAATTTCTCATCCAATCTTAAACATTTATAAAATTGTGGAACTTTTCCCATGTGCCGCTGCGTAAATACTGCAAACTATGCTAGTCTCGCCACATTGGTCCCTCCATCTGACCAAAGAAATACTGTTGAACAACCGTTTCACAATACCAAAGCTATTCTTGAGAAGGGTCACTGTATTCCTACAGTTCTTTGTCTGTACGTCTGGCATTGCCTTCTCACAAAACCAACACGAAAAAAAATTCAGTGTCGGATCGAAAAACATGATGGGTGTTTCTGCAAACCGTGCCCGATGTGCAAGCGGCCTCATGTGCAAAACACGGACGGTTTTACCAACACAGAAACTAGATATCATCTTCCCAGTTTCAAACTAGATTCTAACCGAGTTTCAAACTAGTTCATTTGTAGAACAAACTACTACATACTATATCGTGTTGTTTGAATTTTCTTCTTTTGAAATCACATTACCAAATGTTTTTTTTTTTTTCCTCCAAAAAAAGACGTTTACAGCTTTATTTTTCGTTATGATTCAAAATGTATCCACAGCGCCAATTTCTAAATTTGTTAGGGGACCTTTTTGCGTCGTATTTGGGTTAGAAATAAGTTTTAAAAACGGCTGCATTGTGAATGAGTGGAAAAGGGTTCTTCTGAGGTATACCTTTCCGTTATCGCTATGCTAGGGCCGTAAAACGTGTCTTATTGAACTGCAACAGTGGTGGCATGATGGGTTAGCAACACATATACGACCAGACGGGCTCTTTCAAGGAGGCTCACCAAGCCACCATCACAATCCAGGCAAAGAACCAAGCAACAGACGAACTTGAAAACGAGTCGATGCCTTCGGCAGTTTTATACCCCAGAATAATATAATCTCTTTCAAACCGCTCGCCGAGATGGTACCACCATGCGAACCATACGGCATGTTCATGTTGGTTTCAACGTTTTTTCTTCACCTTGTAACTTTTTTTCGTTTACCTGCTCACGTACAATCGCACACTTTTAACTTGTGCATTTTTCGTACGAATCATTTCAATTCAATTCATTTATTGATACAGATTTATTAATAGACATGAATTAGGTGAGACGATTCCTTTCGTTTATGATCGCGAAAGTGATTCCAAGGTCATTGTTGTGATTACTTTGGCCGCGAGATTATAAGTGAAGTGCCTAGAGCCTAAAGGAAATGCGTATTGTTCTGGCCTATGCACATTACACCAACCATAGTTCCATCTTTGTTTCTAGCGAACAACACAAAAGATTGCATTAACTTCAAAAGATAACGAGAACAGGATTATCTTGACCTTGTGTTATCTAATCATCTTCTTGGAAAATCAAAGAGTTGCTTTTATAATAGTACAAAATGAAAGTGTTTCTACATTTTTACATTTTCGTTCCACAAAAATGTTAAGTCACTTTATTTGCGAAATTTAGTAACACAAACAAGACAAATATATGTATGAGAAAGTTTTTAAAAATTGACAATGATTAACTTCCGTTTCCTGTACATTTTTTCTGTTTTTAAGTTTTAAAACTTAAAATAAGTTTTGTTTACTTTAGTAGCATAAATAATGTACAACTTTGTTTTGATATTAAGCGATCTGTGGCTGTGGGCTCAAACATTAATTAATGGTCAAGTGTCATTCCAGTCAAAACAAACGGAAAACTAATTCCGGTTTTAAAATGCATTATTATATTGTTTATATCTTAAAAGTTGGATTGTTTTCAAAATTATTTTTAGAATCTCAACTGATAAACTCAACGGTTTGCATACATATAGGTACATATGTTTGGGTGTTATTAATATGAGGAGTAAAACAGGGATATATTCGGATTAACTCACAGCAGGGTGGAAAGTAAATTTTATTAATAAACCTACTTATAATATTAAGTAATGTACACGCCCATTTTTAAGAATAAAACTTTATTTATTACAAACTAATAAATCACGTTGTAACTAGCACAATCCACATATGGTTCTAGGTTGTGTACAAATATATTTTGCGCAATACAATAATAAAACTGCAAATTACACCAAGTTAAAGACAACTAGGTTAAAATTGTATACATTGACATTTACCTATATATATTATATATTAAAAAAACATTTTTTTTTTTTGCTTTCTTTTCGTTGCAACTGTACTACCACAATACGAAAACGCCAGGTGCTGCAGTGTTTATAAAAGAAAATATTTCTTTTTGTGTGTGTGTGTGTGTTTGTGTAATATACCTACCTACCTTTCTTCCTTGTGTCAATGTAGGTCTTCACTATATATATACATAGTATATACAATTCAGTGAGGTTCAGGTTGAAAAATTTCGAAAAATCGACAATCTCACACGTTTCAGTTACCGGAAAGTCTTTGTGGTGTGGGATTTCAAGGTATATAATACAATAGCGGAAATAAGGTTTGATATTCTGTGCGGATGCGTTCATTGTCCTAAAATGTGTTACTATATAGGTATATATGAGTTAAAAATACTTTGAAAGTTATTTATGTTATATCAACAAAATGCTGCGAAAAGTATTGAAATTATTAACTAAACATCGGCCATATGTTGGCCCTAAACTTTCTTTAACGTCGTGAGTATATTTTGATTTGATAGTATATATAAATATATGTTTATTTTAGATTTTAAATGTTGGGATTTTATTGCAAAAATATCTTTCAATTTTATTCTAACTAATTTTCACTTTTAGTTCTAGCTTTTTTACTGTAAGTGCAGCCGTTTCGGAGATATGCAAAAATTGTCTCTAGTAAACATGCACTTCCGATTTGAATATGCTTTTCAAAAATATGGGGTTTTCTTCCTAGGCATATACAAATCTTAAGTTTAAAGTTTCATCATTTTATCTTCAATAGTGTAGGCTGTACACACACACACACACACAGACGTCATTCCAAAAATAGTCAGACTCGATTCAGGGAAGGTCAAAAGGTGTATTTCCGTTTTTTTTTTTCGTGATTACAATACTTACTTATTACTTCGTAAAAGAAAGTAAAAATAGACTTTTTTTGTAAATAACAAACAAATGTAGATATTTTGGATTAACTATATTTCACAATGTTTTCAACACTTATATAAACTTGTAAAATTAATAAGTTGTAATATTGAATGCAAAATGGTCATGTAATAAATAAAAACAATAATTTTCAATGTCACCGCAGTAAAAATAACAATATTGTTAATGGGAGACAGGAAGCTTAATCATAATAGAATTTTAATTGTATATTATTGAAGATCATTGTAACAGAACAGCTGTTGTTGTATTCATATACACATACACACACACACACACACACACACACACATGCTAGCTTGCACAACAACAAAGTAATTTTAAATATTTCCACGTTTCCATTTTTATTTTCTTACCGCCATATAATAGTATACAGATTGGTTTTTTAATTATAACTTTAAATGAAAGGAATTAATAGAATTGCAAATATTAAATGTAATGTTTTATTGAATATTTATGAAGGATTTCCATTCAATATCAACCAACAGTTTGTTATCGTTTATCACCTGTCACTTTTATGGAGGACTTTACAAATGAAATCATTGCGAATACACGTTTAGAACTTACGTACCTACATATATGGTTTCAACCGAACATTAGTGCAAATTATATATTAATTTGCATAAATTAGTAAATAAATATAGGTAATAATTTTGATAATTACATTATGTGACATACAAATAATATCCATTGTGTCTGATGTGTTCCGCTATGTGACTAGAGTGGTCAGAACTATGTACGTATATATGCGTCATCTGAATATAGAATGAGTGGGTGGACCCCGAAGAACAGCTGTTAGACAATTACGTTCATAGTGTAGATAGAAATTAGTATTATATATTTACTTTCAATGAATCGCTTAAAGAATGTTACTATCACTCTCGCGCATTCGCGGTTTCTCTATTATGGTGTATTTTTAGCCTTGTAATACCTAATCGTTTTTCTTTTTACTACATATTTGTTTGTTTTTTTATTTATTTTTATTTCATCTCCCAATACGAAATATCATTTCGATTTCTATAAACATATTTATGAATATTTTATTAATTTAGGCACTTAAGATGTAAATGACGTTTTTGCACAACCTTAAAAGGATAGTTTAGTAAATAATACCTATATAATTTTCTCAGGAATTTATTAAGATTACATTTTTTAATTTGGTTATATTTAAATTAATTTCTTTTATATATAATTATTATTAATAAACATATTTTTCTCGGTATTTAACGTTTAATTAATTTAGTAATCCTGTGTAGCTAATTTGTTCAAAATTGCAATTTCAAAAAGAAACCAACAAATGGCTCAGCCTATATATACCTTACATATATAATATTTGACTAACTTTTGAAACGCTATTAATTTTTTTATATTTCTTTCAACTACCAGTGGTGGGGAAAGTAATACATGCATATATAGATATTTATATTTTTTGTTGAGCAAGTAAACATTTATTAAAAGTGCCCCGTTTTCGAATAATTGTTTGCAATTGTTGTTAAATGTACATATTATATATGTTTAGATAATCTAGCAAAAATACGACCACGTAGTTTTATGAAAGTGTCATGTAATATGATGTATCAACTAATTTTAGTTTTATTATGATATATAAAACGTGTGGGAGACCAAAACATCTGTCGTTGATGACTTCGTACAACATATGTTTAACCCTTGCATTGTCCCCTACTAACCAAAACAAAAACATTCGTCTCCTTCTGGTGTATGTAATGTACCTATATTCACTTTTACACATGTTTACATACATACATACATGCGTACGAAACTAGGCCAATTGCGTATTTAGAAATTAGTATTTGCAATTAATTGCTAATTTAAGTATTTTTTTTTACTATTTTCCACAAAGTTTATTAACGTTTATTTATTTATATATAATCAGTTTACTATATAGATAAATAAGCAAATGAATAGGTGTTACCACATAAATATCAATATTTATTGTAATGATTATGGTAATGTTTTGAATAAATTGACTGGTAATCGTTTTCGTCATGCCCCATTGGCTACTTACGATGAGATAGATTCTGTTATAATTTTACCGCGTCATACGAAGAGCTTACGTATTCGCTTGTATGTGTCAACTTTAAACCAAACATATATAGTTATTAATTATTGCGCCGTAAAGGTCTGTCTAGATAACATTCCATTCCATAAAATGCACTAACAAAAACATTGGTAATTAAGATATGTAGGTATTACAATGCATGTGATATTATCAACAAGTTTATGGTTACCAGTGCTGTTTATTTACTATTTTAATCTTGAATTGTATTAAATTTACGAAAATCTAGAAAAATATTACTAACCTACCTATTTTATAAAATAATTATTAATAAACACATTTTTCTCGGTATTAAACGTTTAATTAATTTAGTAATCATGCTGTGTAGCTAATTTGTTCAAAATTGCAATTTCAAAAAGAAACTAACAAATGGCTCAGCCTATATATACCTACATATATAATATTTTACTAACTTTTGAAACGCTATTCATTAAATATATAGTTTATACAATTGTCAATTATTTGTGTAGTAGGTGTTACACAGTAGTAAAAAAACGAGCAAGGAAAATAAAAAAGTAGGGCAAAAAAGTAAAACACAGAATAAAATCGCGTGATATGATAAATCGATAAAGGAAGTAAGGTCTAGGAAATAAAATGTATACACATATATGTATATTCAGATCTTTTTCCAGTGTTTTAAGATTATAAAGGGTAACGGCCTATAAGTATACCAAAACATTAAATAACTAAATGACAAATTATATTGTAATATGTTTTTTTTTTTAATTATTATTAACTAATAAAGTACTGTAACAGCCCAAACATAAATATGTTTAAAATAAATTCAGTTTAAAATCAATTTGAAATGTAAAACATAAATGCACCTGCGTTAACGTTCCAGACAGAAATCTAAACTTAGCCCATTCGACTATTTCGAATTTAGAGCAGTTATATGTGCATGCGATTCTGTAATACATATAGTTCATACGGACAGAAAATCTTTACGAGAAATATTAAAAAGTTTACGCGAAAACCTTGAACGATAACGATAATTAAGTATGTAGGTATTATAGACACGATTTTCCGACGAGATTTTAACGCCTTTGGCCACGGACTTTTTAACAGTGTTTAGTGTTGCAAAAACTATTTCAGGGTATACATGTGCCATATGGGGGTGTATATATATATATATATATATATATATATATATATATATATATATATATATATATATATATATAAAAATTGTTTGACAATTATATATATATATATATATATATATATATATATATATATATATATATATATATATATATATATATATAATTGTCAAACAATTTTTTTTTATATTATTCATACTATGGGTAATAATTTGAATTGTGACTTAACCTTGACTATCTAAAAATCTAAATTGATATAAAGAGCATAGTATTAAATATTTTACGACTATCATTTGATTTTATGACACCTAATGATGTTGTGAACGTGATTATTATTAATATTTATACAAGTTTGGTATAATTAATATTGACATTTCACTTTTAAAATGCCGCCAAGTGACCAATGTTTTATTTTTGCCCATAAAACCAATTCACAAATTCAATTTTAATAATTAAATCATTGTTTATTTTCATTTGTTATAGGTGAGTCACGATTCAAAATTCTATCGAAACATCACATTTTAAGGTAACACAACTAACAATTTTTTATTACCGGAATATTTTACGACAAACTGAAATACTACTTTAGAGTAGAGTAAAACGAAAATATAAATTCGCAACAGTCATGTATGTAGTTATATATAATTATTTGAATGAATGTAAAAATGAAACGAGTTGGCCATGGAAATTCGAATAAAAGAAAATCGCACGTTGTGTGGTGTCTCTTTATAAAAATAAATATACAAACGTTATTTTACACAGTGCACTGTAATGCACAGCAGTGCAGACAGTGGCATTGAAAGTGGGCGGGACCATCAGAGTTCAAAGGCCTGTTATTGACATTTCCGCCCCTTCACCCCACACAATTTCTACTACCATACACACACACACACACATACAAACATCATTTAGGGGGGAACGGGGACAAATCATCAAATATATATATAGATTAAATACATCAATTGAATTGTTTGGTCATTTTCTGTTCGCATTTTTATTCTTATTCAATTTGAAATTTAATTGTTTTTGACCAATACACAATTTTATTTTTGCCCAGTTGCATATATATATATATATATATATATATATATATATATATATATATATATATATATATATATATATATATATATATATATATATATATATATATATATATATATATATATATATATATATATATATATATATATATATATATATATATATATATATATATATATATATATATATATATATATATATATATATATATATATATATATATATATATATATATATATATATATATATATATATATATATATATATATATATATATATATATATATATATATATATATATATATATATATATATATATATATATATATATATATATATATATATATATTACTTATACGTGTATTTAAATTAAATTTGAACGAAACTATTATTTGTCTTGCGGTTTTACAAAAAGTTCTATTTGATATTTTAATGAACTAATAACTCATTCTTTTACTTCCCGTACATAGGTACAAAATATACTAAGTATGAAAAAAAAGGTAGAATCGTTTCAACGTGTGTTGTGTCATGGGAACATTGGTTGACTCATATATCGCGTACAAAAACACATTTGCGTTAACAAAGACCTTGGGATCCTACCTTGGTTACGGTCCCTAGAGGGCCTTTTTCATATCTCTTTACCCGTATATAAACGAAGGGCCTACTTTATATATATATATATATATAGGTGTAATAATATCAATGTTGTCATTATTTCTATTAAACAACATTTTTTGCTTTATGGTATCTAATCCGTGTATTTTATTTTTGACAATTATTGATTCAAATATCGTCAAATTAATATTTTAAACACTTTGCTGATTTGTTAACTATTACATAATCTATAACCTCAAGTTTGTAGACTTACACACTATTTACAAATGTAATTTCGTACTTCTAATTAGCATTCAACATATGTTTGAACTGAAGGTAATATTGCTAAATTTTTGGTTTTAAACATTTTCGATAATACTTAGAAATTATCGTTGAGGCCAATATCGTTTAGTATATCGCATGAAAAAACGTTTTAAAAGCACTTTTTGGGAATCACCTCAGTGGTTATAACATTTTGACAATCTTTTCAAGCAGGATTATATATATACCGTTATACACAGTGCTAGCTAAAACCGGGTTTACTGCATTCCATGGGAAAGGGTTAACAGTCTATTATAATAAGAAAATAACAGCAACAATAAAGACCCCTCTTTGATACTGAAAATTGTCGTTACTTCGTTATTATATACAAGATAATTCATACGTATTTTGAATATTTATAAATTGTCTATACGCGATCGATTCATGATTATAATTGTATGTGTGGCTATTAGTACATTTCCTGCCCGTTTCCGGGGACTAGTTGTGTCGAGGAAATTCATTATTAAATCATTGATAAAAACCTTGACATAGCACAATTTCATATGATGATATATATTTATTATAAACTGTTTCTTTATTCATTTGCATCTCATCCAGTTTTGTTTCCAAAACACTTTTTGTGGTCGCAATGTTGATATATTTATGTGTTATCAGTATGTAAACCACAATTTAGGACAATTATGTAATTCGTATCGTTAGAAACCAATCATAATTAAAGGGAATTTGGGTGGTTGTAATTCTGAGTATTTCAATTGAATTTTATTTATACAAAATGACGTGTAGGAAATTAATATTAGTCATTATTAGAAAGGTATAATTAATCAATAATCTCTTGTATCTGATTAATCTATTTTATCAGAGTTGTCTGTTTTATAAACGATATTTCAACAACTGCTCAATAAATTCATTAATATTTTCTATTTTTTTTGAATTAGTTTTTGCAATACATATTTTACTACCTATAAGATTAAAATTCGATATTTACCACTTAAAATAATTTTATATTACACAATAATTATTTGTGTGTGCTCAAATTGATTAACCCTATTTATCTAAATTTTATTATTACTTTAACGCAACTTCAATTACTTTTTAGAAACTTATATGATTTGGTAACTGATAATAAAGACTATATTTACAACGTTTAGCAACAATTATAACCAGAATGAAATATATTTCACTAATTTGTGATGAATGTTCGACCTACGTATCCAATTTTTCACAAACTCTAGTTTTAGTACCTAGTATAGAAATAAATGATTTAAGCAGGTATCTATAACCTTGATCGCTATATCATCAATAGTAATATAATAAAATTAATGACATAAACAATGTTTAACCAAACGGTTACATGACGAAAATAAACATTCTGAATGATGAAATGTTAACCTTCCACTGATGTCTGAGCAAGTAGTAGTAGTAGTGGTGGTAGTGGTAGGGCTTGCTTATGCTTATGACACAGTAATAATATCATCCTTGGCCTATACCGGCGTTCTGTATTTATTTATTTATGGAATATATGTAGGTATATACTACGTGCTGTTTATTTTTAAAGTATACATCTTACCTGTTATATGTTTAGCGAAAGTTCATTTCGAAAGGTATCATGCTATTGACATCTCGAATAATAATAAATAATTGAAATATCAACTTGTTCATTAATATTTAGAATGTTTTATGATTGTTATTAAAAACAGATTATCTACAGTTAGGTATACCTATAGGTATCTTAGAACTAGTGAATTATCGTTCAAAATTACGAAATCACTAATATATTTTCATTTGCGCGATAACACCTAAAAATATGCAACCTTCTCAGCTGCTATATTACGTTATTTCAACAGAAATTCAATTTGATAAATTGTCGATTTTATGCAAAAATGTTTAAAGCATTTAATAGAGACTAATCTCAAAATTAAATTCTAGACGAGATTTGTTGCTAGAATATTTTAAAAAGAGACTCAATTTGGCAAAAGCAGATGTTGCACGTAGGACCGCATATAAAACGTTTTTGTTTCGAGTGTACCTACACACCACCAATATATATATATATATATATATATATATGTACGTATAAGGCTTCTTGGTATCCTGCCTGTTAAGACTTCTTTCTTCTGCAGAGAACCGCAGTGGGGTTTTCGTTCCGAAAGGCTCTATCCCTTATAGTTTTTAGACACTGTCTGCTGCTGTAGCTGCTGTTACTACTATTGCTGATGCATTTGGGTTGTCGGTCCCTAGAGCCATTTTAGGCCTCAGGCTTTCATTTCTAATGTTGGGGTCGTCCGGCATCGTTGCCAAGTCTAGCCAACACGCAATGATTCATCATTATTGTATCTGTCTGGAACCACGTTGCCAAAATCTATTCTCATACTTTTAAATTCCAATTAGAATTGTACCTATAACTTTTACGTGACTTTCTCGGTATATATCGTTAACACTGTTGTCAATTACGATAGAAATTTATTGGATTTTTGTCCACATAGTGCTTAAATTTCGCTCTGGAGTAATCGAATTAGTAAATTAAAATTTGAATCCATAAAAATGGCTATATCGTTACAATGAAATTCATACTTTAAAACTAATCTTATTCAAATATTTCGTTTTATTTCGGAAATGATGTATTTATGAGATTTGATTTCTAATAATGTTTTACTACAACTTTTAGGGACATTACTGGTAAAATAATGATTAATCTTATTGTTAGTTAATTGATCGTGAAATATCTAACATTAGAGTTTCGTAAGACTCAAATTTGATTTCACAATCATTAATTTAAACCTATTGTAACATTTAATGAACGTATGTAAATTAAATACGTAAGTTATGTTAATTCTATAAAGAAATCAAGACTGATTCGTTTCGAACGCGGAACTTTACAAATATAACCAGCATTTTTTATTCGTTGAATATTGTTGAACGGTTTTTGATTTGATAGACTAGTACTAAAGTTAACCAGTAGAGTCGCCAGCAAACATACAATCTCTTTGTCTATACACGTGTTTAACAGTGTAGCTCAACAACGACCAGTCCTTCAGTGAAGTTTGTGTGAATGTGCTGTGTTTTTGTATTTTAGACATTTACACTAAGTTAATTGACTGGAAAAACACTCAAAATATGGAATACGCTAGGCGAAGGTCTGAATATTTTATTTTAAAACAAACATTTTCTTTTAAACATCTACCCTGTTCGCAATTTTAAGCTATACCCTATTTATTAAATATTTTTATAAACCAACAACATGTGTTTAATAAATCTACACTGTTAAAACTATTTTTTAGTTCTTATATGTAGCAAATTTTCTTTAATAAATAAAAATTGGTGACACAAATATATATTTTTAAAAATCTAAGTGTCAAAGTAATTTCATATTTCACCCTAAGTGAGCTTAATTATTAATTATTTCTATATTTCCTTTTTATTTTGTAGATAAATATGATTTGAATTTGTATCTAAAACTACTACTTATTATTGCTATTTTTAGTTAAACTTTGAACATTTTGATAATTTGGAACGGTTTTTCTTTATTGTTTATGGCGTTTTTGGTTCATTTTGAACAATTTGGACCGGATTTTACCAGCAGATGTTGAATCGCTGAGAGCCTTTGTGTGCAGAAAAAGACGTTTTTCTCTTTGGTAGTGACAAGAATACAGTGGTCAGTTATTCGGTCGTTTTTTTTTCTTTCAAATTTTTCAAACCAGGTGTGTCTCAGATGACAAAAGATGATTCTTCTTTCAATTTCTGACAAAATTGATGCTTTATATGTTATTTATCATGTACAACGACAGTTCACTGACTCTCTTATCTGTTTTAATATCGTGTTGTTTATATATAAACAGTTGATTCAATTATGACACGTAACGCAGTGCAACCACTTGTTTTTTTATGTTTTAAGCCACCTTTATAAGTAATATGCGAATTTTGCATTTTATAAATATTAAATTGCAAACAAAATATAATATTTTGATGTTAAACTAGAAATTGCGCCTTTAGCTCAAGTGTAGAAATAAATATATATTTCAACTTTAAAACTATTTGTTATATGCATAATAGAATTGTAAAAGATAGTTGAAATATCATAAATGTAATACCATTTGACAATAAATACTGTAAAAATGTCTACTACGATCAAGGTTGATAAACACATGTGCTGTGTATCGAAGTCACGTATTAATTTCGGTGCTCCCGAAATAAATATATGTTTCTAATCGACTAATTGTAAGAAAACATTTTTAAAGCTAAATTATAACGAATATAAATATCTTATAGGAATATATAAAACGTTTGATAAATATAAATAACATTTCTATAATTACTAATGCAAGCGATACCAATGCATCATTTATAAAAACAAATATAACTAGCCTGAAATTTCCGCACACTAACATAAATTTCATGGAATTTCTACCGCTAAGATTACGCCACCAACATCCTAAACTTCGCTGAATCACTTTACGTAGAACGTTTCACAAACGGCTTCCAACAAATCGCGTTACATTTTATATTAACTACTCAAAAATAAAAAACTGTGCAAATATTTCTCGACTCGTAAGTCGTAACAAAGTTACTTTTAACAGATTGTATAAATATATAACACAATTTACAGAGCTATTTTAAATTATACACAATTTGTGTGTGTGTGTGTGTTTTAAAAACATTTATATTGATTTGACATAGAACAGTTATATTTTTGATATCTGTTAACGGTTTTTCCTAAGTGAGATTCAGTTTTATCCGACGCTGCGTCATTTGTTGAAGTTTTTGTCAAAATGTACCACGTGACCTACGCACTGAGTCTGCGCAATGTACTAATTTTACTGCTGCTTTTTTTTGTGGTAACGCGTGTGATTCGATAGTATGTGTTTATTTATTTTGTCAAGAACATATGTTGGTTGTGATTGGCCCCACGCTAGGATAAGTGACACGTGTATTACACACGTGTCTTTTGTGCCCCATGCACTGCAACTATCGTCATTATTCGTAACTTTGCAGTTATCTCGATAATCGAGTTGTGCTAAGGCGACTCTAGATGTTCGCAAACCACAGCAGGGAATTTAATAAACACATATATATATATATATATATATATATATATATATATATATATATATATATATATATATGTATGTATGTATATATATATATATATATATATATATATATATATATATATATATATATATATATATATAAAAATTGTGACTAGGTAATAAATTAAAGTAAAATAGCCTTGTGTAGAGGTTGAAAGCAGAAGTACAAGATATTATAAGTATTTCAACACAATGGAGACAAATATTTTATTTTTGAAGCTATTTTACTGTTCATCAGATAACTTTGTGTATATAAGGTTATAAAATTGTTTCGTAAATATTTTCTAAAGATTCTTGTGAAATGAAAGTCATATGACTGTTCTATAACAACAATAAGCGTATGCGAAATATATTTTAAGGCCTACACAAAGTGAAATCACCAGTAAACGAACACCTTTTATGCTATGATTTTACTTTAAACATATAAGTACACACACAAATAACTTGAAGTTTACCAAGATTATATTTTAAATTTAATTAAATGAAATACTAATTACATCTCTTAAACTTAGATTCACAATTACATATATAGTTATTGCACATTTTTATACTAGTCTGAATTTATTTAAATTTGCACTAAACGAGCAACATTTTGCAATTAAGGATGCCACTTTTGTGTAAACCTGTTTTGCAAATATAGGTATTCCCGTTATAATACGAAGGTTCCCATCTAAGTTTGGGTTAGTGATTGAAGGGAGGGAGTTAACAGACACCTGTGTTAAGCACAGAGGTACATACAACCGGGATTTATTTACTACCTGCTCCGTAAGTGTACCTTTAGTTTGGAAACGGTCTAGGGAATAGTTTTCGGTGTCATTTGCAAGTAGGCATTAGTGTTGAACCGATCTGGTGTACGGTTAACGGTTCTAGGGACATAATAGTAATAGTGGTATTCATTTTTTGTGTGCAGATTTCAATGTGGGTTGAATATTTCGCGTGGTAAGATTATTTTATGTTACTTTTAGTCAATTTTATATAGCTGTATTTTAAAATGAAATTAGAATTGTAAACGAATTGTTTTATAATGAAATAGCATCACTAATAAGTAAAAGTACAATTGCGCCAAGTTCTTCTAAAAATATGAAAACGCAATGATTAAAGTACTGGTAACCTTGAACTAAAACAATAAACTCATTTTACGCTGGACGAAAATACTCTTCAAGGTATACAACTCTTTTATTGTTGTTTGTATTTTGCATAGTGTAGTACTGGCTTTAGTGATTCAAACAAATGATAAATAGAAAGCCCTCACACCTTTTTGTGTTGGTCGAAAATTTTCACTCCGTTTTTGTCTGTGCGTTTTGTAAAGGTTACTATTTATTTTAATCTACAGATACTTTCTCTCTTGAAATTATATTTTCGTTACATCACTCACAGAACCAAGGTCAAAATCTCTTCATTGTCAGCCAATTGCTATTGTTATATATATATATATATATATATATATATATATATATATATATATATATATGTATATACATATATATGTACATATATATATATTCATTGTCAGCCAATTGCTATTGTTATATATATATATATATATATATATATATATATATATATATATATATATATATATATATATATATATTTAAACATGTGTGTTTCGTATATTTAAAATATTGTTTAATGTGATTTTATTGCAAAAATAATGATAATGAGCGTGTATTATTAAATATAATGAACGCTTACCGAAAATAATAATTTATTATTAACTTGAAATGATACATTTTTATGGAATCACGGAAATAGTTACAAGTAATGATTTTTTAACCTTCATGATCTTTATCTGTGTAATTTATAAGAAATTTTCTTTGTTTTTGCAAGTAAAAATACAATTAAATATTAATGTATTTGATTTCAAATCTATTTTTAGTTAGTATATTTTTCCAAAGGTCGTGCATATTTCAAGGTGCTGCAATGAAATTTATAAATATTTGCAACGTTCATTATCAAAATACAAGGGCAAAATATGTATCCAAGTCTATTAGGGAAATTAAATATTTTGTTTCTATTATTTATAGTCGCAATGATTTAAAACATTAAAGAGCTTAAAATGTTTTTCGTACAGTTAGTACGGTTTGAGTTCAGTTTAGGGGTCGTATGGCTGGCAATAATATAGCATAGCGCAAGACAGACACTCCCAAACCACTCCGGTCGGAGCCGCCAACAGCAGAATCGCCGGTCGATACATCGACCCGCCACTACCACCGACGTCGCCCGCCATCACCGCTCAACAACCCACACCCCCGAAAAAAAAACACTCCACCCTCTGCCCTCCTCAGCCCCCTCCACAACCGTCTAGTAACACTCAGCCGAAAAACTACACCCTTACACAAGACTGTAGCACACCGCATCAAAAACACATAATATAATCGTAGTAAAACCCGAATTACACTAGGGTATACATTTAAAAGTGACTTTGATTTGTTATATTGCAGATTCTTTACCTTAAAAAAAATAAAAAGTGATTTTAATTAATAGTTGGTTTAGAATAACAAACACTTTATTTTTGATAAATAAAACTAAAATTGTGTCTATGCAAATTTTTAAACTACAAACGTAGTATACTCTTACAAATACAATACTCCAGAAGTAACTAGCTATAATTAAAAATTCAATGCACGCATTTGTCTATATGTTTGTGTGATTAATAGTTTTCTATTCAGGGCGATCTATAGATAATAATTGGTCTATTTGTTAAATAATTTATTAGTTGAGTTAGGGTGCACCATCTGTTAGTTTCTTTTTAAAGTGCGTGTTATTTCGACAGTTTGCAACACTGACGCGCTTAACATCGATTGATATGTAGTGTCAAACCTCCTCTGTAAGAAATGGATCATTTGAAAGCGCGTCAGTCGAAATAACACGCACTTAAAAAAGAAACCAACAGATGGCCCTTCCTATAATTATTATTTAATTCCAAATTACAATTATAAATGAATCAATTAAAAATATGCTTGCATAGGCGCAATGAATATGTTTAAAATATCGTTACCAAATCCATGCAATGCAACGTAACTTTCATCTAATTATGGCATGATTAGAATTGACAATTGTGTAGGTAGGTATTCAAAATCTAGTTAAACCCGGAACGTGAGGCTTGACTTGGTGAAAGAAGCGAAATAACTATTGTCGTCGTCATCAGCAGCAGCATTATCATCATAAATAATCAGTGTAGAAGCACACGCGATATGTAGGCGCGCGCGCGAGTCAGTTCGCCGCTCACCAACCATTATTATAGTTGGTTTTCACTTAATTGTAAAATCAATAAACAACAAACAATTCTATTGTAATTCTTGCAAAGTTTCGTAATCATTTGCATAATTTTTGTCTCATCAATTATTATACCATAAAGTGATTTAGGCTCAAAATGAAAGGTCAATGCGTTTAGAATGTTTTCAGAAAAACGTTATCCTCTGAATTTGTTGAACCGTCTGAAATTTTTAATACTGTATAGTGCATTGAACGCGACCAAAGTTTATATTATATACATATATATATATAGTCAAAACGCGATAAGACCATCAATGCATTATTATCGTTTAAATTGCGTTCTAAGTTGCTGGATATTGTCAAAATGCAAGACATTTATAGAAAATGACATTTTAATTTATTTTATGTTTTGACGAAACCAGCAAACGCGTCACGCCACGCTTTATCTTGAAACAACGCCAAATTCTGTTTTCAAGAAGATAACGTACAGTTAACGTTCTCAGTACCTAGTAAGTAAATTGAAAGCACTAACAATACAGCCCATTATCTGTTATTGATGTGTTTGTGACGCGGAACCATTAATTAGTATTTAAAAAACTAAATTTCTAATAAGGAAAATTATAGAACTTTTCATTTAAATAAATTAATCTAGAGATGCTTCTCATGCAGTATGTTTAGGTATATATATTTTTCATGACTTGTACTAGTAATTTTAATTTAGTAAATAGATAATAATATAGAAATGAATGTAATGTAATGTATATATTTCTGTCGTTTCAGGTACAAAAGCGGAGTACGCAGCACAGTGAGGAGCTCGTCAAGCCGTGAGGCAGGACGGCGCGGTCCTGCAGGCGCCGGGCCACCGAGCGGCGGCTCTCTGGACTTACGTGAATTGTGCGACGTGAGACGTGCGTACAAAGGTGGTGTGCTCCCAAACAAACCATCCGCCTATCTCGAGCACCGCCGATCGCGCCCCACGCGTGGCATGAACATGGGCCAGAAGGTCTCAGGCGGTGTAAAAACAGTCTCACGCGACTCCCCTACTCCCTATAAACCGGTCATACCGCGCGAACTGGCCCAGGACTTTGCGCGGCCCGCCCGACTTGACATCCTACTGGATATGCCCCCAGCGCTCCGCGAAACCCAACTAAAACACTCATGGAATTCAGAAGACCGTTCATTAAACATTTTCGTTAAAGACGACGACAAACTAACGTTTCACAGACATCCTGTGGCACAATCGACGGATTGTATAAGGGGTAAAGTTGGCTTCACAAAAGGTCTGCATGCTTGGGAAGTATGTTGGTCGACGCGACAACGCGGGACTCATGCGGTTGTTGGAGTGGCGACCGCCGAAGCACCTCTGCACTCGGTTGGCTACCAGTCGCTGGTGGGCAGCACCGACACCTCTTGGGGCTGGGATTTGGGCCGGAACAAGTTGTACCACGACTCGAAAAACAACGCGGGTGTCACGTATCCGGCGCTGCTCAAACCGGATGAAACCTTTATCGTGCCCGACAGGTTCTTAGTGGTGCTCGATATGGATGAGGGCACGCTTAGTTTCGTTGTTGACGGACAGTATCTAGGTGTTGCGTTCCGAGGACTAAAAGGACGCAAATTGTATCCGATTGTCAGTGCTGTATGGGGACACTGTGAAATCACTATGAAATATATTGGTGGACTTGATCGTAAGTCTTTTATTTATTATTATATTATCGTACAAACAATAAACTCTTTGTTTTTAATCTTTTCCAGCTGAACCATTACCTCTGATGGATCTTTGTCGCCGAGTGATACGACAACGCATCGGTAAA
Source organism: Nebria ingens riversi (assembly GCA_018344505.1). Taxonomy (NCBI): domain Eukaryota; kingdom Metazoa; phylum Arthropoda; class Insecta; order Coleoptera; family Carabidae; genus Nebria; species Nebria ingens. The sequence goes on from JADQWA010000742.1 coordinate 34,921, forward strand.
CAGCACTTAGAAGAAAAAATCCAAAGTTTAACGTTGCCGCAAGCAATGAAGACCTACCTACTTTACCGTGATCGTAGATAATATTTCACTATCCGCGAATGACTTGATGTGTGGTCAGCTTTAATCTAGATATTAGTCTAGCTTAACAATTGTTTATACATACATACATACATGCATATATACATACATACATACACAGTAACAAACATGAAAAGAATAAAAAAAACGGACATAACAAACAAACAAACACACACATCCACACGTACATACAATATTTATGACGAGAGTAACGTTTCCAGAGAGCATCGCTATCTTTTTCAAACACTGAAGATACTTTGAGTAGTGACAACAGTTAAAAAGAAAACAGTTACTCATTTAATAATCTGACTGAGAATTTTGTGAATATTTTCCTTGTGGACTTAATTTATATAACCCTCGTCCCCCAAGTAACCCCCCGCCCCGAATTATTTTTATTTTGATTGACCGAAAGACGATTTTTGTTTTGTGCGAGTGTTTATTATTTTTCGATTCAAACTATTTCGCTTAATTCGAAGCGTAGTGTTTAGTGAATAAATCATGTGTGCTTTATTTTAATTATTATTAAATAGGAATAATATTAAAAAAAAAATTGTCTTCTCACACCCGTTGATCTCCCCATGACAGCGCGCGATCTTTTTTAATTTTTGTTTATTTGAAATGCCATAGTTTTCTAATAAATAAAAGTCTGTACATAAAATACAATTATAACAATTATATTTAAAATAATAGTTACGCAAAAATAATAATGATGCTATTGCAAAACTGAAATTATATACAATAAAAATAAGTCTTCGTAGTTATTGTCTAAATATGCAACGGCCGTATGCATTTTCGTTTTAAATTATTATTAATCTCAAATTATGATACGATGAACACGAAGTGTTTCGTTTGATTTCATTTTGTGATATTTACTCGAAATTTTTTAATATTATTTTCTTAGCAAGGCCCCGCAATTTGATGAAAAAAAAATACACCAATACATTTTTAAATGTTCCAAACTTGGCTAATTTTGTAAATATTTAAGGAATAAACGGCCAAGAAGTAAAAGCACTTCCACGTTTCTTTCTTTTCTTCTAATTTTTAATCTAAAGTGGAAGTGTCAATGAAGAGTGAATGGTTATTTGTTTTTATTTTTGAAACGTTCAAATTATTCGTAAAATGCGCATGTTGTTTATTTTATAATTTTGATTTTGACAAAAAAAAAAGAATTTATTGATGTATAATATGTGAGTGTCAGTGTATGTGTTTAGTTTATAAAAAAAAATTATAAAATTGGACTATTATTATTATTTAATAGAAAATCACTTGAATTATTACTCAAAATACGAAATATTTTGAGTTGTTAATAATTTCAAAAATTAAAGTGTATTAGAAATCTCTAACATTTTGAGTATCTCGAAATTATAAATTGAAAATGTTTAGAAAATAAATTGGGATCTCGATTATTAGAGCTGTGTTGGAGTATTTAAGTATTCTCGATTATTTAGAAATTCAACCAAATAAAAAACGATTGAAATCGAGAAACCTATTTGTGCTCTAAATTATTTCGGAATTTTAACTATATTAGTAATCTCAATAATCGACGATATTGCATTTAGAATTTCAGAAACCAACGATTAAAATTAAGAATAATTGATTTCGAAATATATTTATAAAATATGTTTAAAAGCGAGCAACTCTGAATAAAAACTCGATTATATCGACTAATGAAACAACGATCGAAATAATCTTGAATATTTAAATATTTATTGACAAATCAATTTGGCAATTTTTAGACCCAAGACCCGAAATATACATCTGATAAATGTATCTAGCTAATAAATAAATAAAATTCGTTTTAAAGAGAACTGTTCAACATTGAGTGAATGTTTTAGTTTCAAACCTGATAATTATTAGTTAAGTACATTTATAAGATGAATTATTGGGCCTTAGTGTATGATTTATTAATAAATCATGTTTATTTGTGATTCGACTATTTTATTTTTATTTGACAAAGTAAATCATATGCTTTATTTTATGAATAATGTTTAAATCGCACATTATTACAAAAGTAATACAATATTTTGATCAAAGATCTGTGGAAAATTAAGTGATTGCCGCCCGCTCTCCCCTATCAAGCTCGCCCCTTCAAAAATGAAAAATATTAGTGTTACACCTGGACTATTGTAAGTTATTATATATGACTATATTTGTATGTTTCTTCTTTTTTTACACTCTTTAGTTTTTAAGTTTGCTGTTAACAATTTTTTGTAAACATGCTGCCGTGTGATAGTCCAGGTCTTGTACCAGTTAAGTTAATCGATGTTTGTAGATGATAATATTGTAATTAAATTCAAGAAAAATAGAAAAGTTATCAAATATCTATTACTTTTTATTTCCTAAACATTGTTTACTTATGTTATCTTCATATCATTTATTAAATAATAAATGTGTTTACATTAGGTATATATTCTTTCCTAAATATTATTTTATTTTATTCTATTTTTGTTAACAATTGGCCAATTAATAAAACATTTTAAATATAAAGGAATTTAATCACTTTTACACGCGTTTCGAAAATGCAGTCGATTGAAGATCTTTGCTGTCCATCCCATCGGCAGTTCAATGAGCCTGAGGAACCATATTCAATCAGAAGACATCTTCATCAACCTCTGAAGGATTCTATGGAATGAAAGAAAACAATGAAATTGTAAGTATTGTTTAAAATATTTTATTTATTACGTTAGATTTTAATTTACACTTTAAGCAAATACATTTGGAACTTAAATAT
>JADQWA010000743.1:5000-30000 GCA_018344505.1 Nebria ingens riversi
TTTAGAGGGAGAGCTAATTATAAAAATGTAATAAGTGTAAGCAATAGGTCTTGTAGGTAATAAAATATTTATGTAAAATAGCAAATTTAGGTACGCGAAAACCTTAGAATTGGATTCAAAATTTAATTTTATATTTTTATCAGATTTCTATTTGTTTCCTATACATAAAAACATCGGGCATGTGTTTTTTACGTAGTCAGTATATTTAGATTTGATAGTATATAAATAAAAATATAAAATGTTTAAATTTCAAGAAAATATTTTTCATTCATTGTCCAATAAAATTGTAAAGTTAGTTTATTGTCAGATTTCCAAAGAAAACTTATATATTTTAGATTTTAAATGTTGGATTTTATAGTAGTATAAAGAAAATATTATTATTCATTACATATTATTAAAAATGATTATGGCCGGGCATTTTTTAGTTTTCAAATTAACTTTAAACCAGACAAAATATTTATATATAATATTTTAAATTATTTACTAACCTCTATAACGCTATTTCACTAAACTTATTTGTGACAATAAATGTTAAATGTCAATATATATTTGAATATTTAAAACAGTTGACATGCATAGTAAGTAGATACGATTTATTATATATAATTTTCCATACCTATGTAACTATGGCAATATAAATAGGATAATAGCAATTTTCTCGTAACTGGTACACTTTTTGAAGAAATGTTTCAAACAAAAGTTGTTCAAATCATTCATATCTTTAACTTTAATTATAACTATTTTACTGTAAGTGCAGCCGTTTCGAAGATATGCAAAACGTGACTCAAGTAAACATGCACTTCCGGTTTGAATATGCTTTTCAAAAATAGGAGGTTTTCTTAAGTTTAAAGTTTCATAATTTTATCTTCAACAGTGTAGGCTGTAGAGCGCATACATACACACAGACGTCATTCCAATAATAGTCAGACTCGATTCAGGGAAGGTCAAAAGGTGTATTTCCGTTAAAATTTCGAGTTTTTCTTTTCGTGATTACAATACATACTTATTACTTCGTAAAAGAAACTAAAAAGTAATAGCCACATAACGGAAACGGGTATGTTGTTACGATTTAAGCTTATTTAATAATAGCATGACGCATTTTCCTAAAATGAGGTATCAAACAGCCTTATTTCATAAGTATTAATATAATATATCATCTAAGCTAACCAAACAAATGACATGTTTTTATATAATTTATTCTGGTTCTTTTCGTTGCGTTTTGGTGCAACCTAGCCAACAAATGGTGCATGATGTATGTATGTATGTATGTATGTATGTACATACATACGTACGTAGCGATAAATAACAGAAAGGAAAAAATTGATATATATATATATATATAGCTGTATATGGTTTTGTAGTGAAAAGGGGGAAAAAATAAATGTATGTTAGAAGTAATGTAGCATGAGAAAAGCGAAGTGTCCGCTGCAGGGGCCGAAAGGGTTAAAGAGAGCCACTTAGAGTGAGAAATGCATTTACTTACCCCAGCACTAGGACATTTACCATCAAGTATCGGGCCTGAAATATAGCCCATGTTACGATACTTGACACTGCCGTTGAAACACATGTGAATATTTTCATTGAATTTCGTCTCAATGTCAGACAAACTATACAAACACAACGCCGAATGGGTTTGCGGTTTATTCGTAATACCGCGCGAAGGGCGAAACACCCCGATAAGAATAGACGCGTGGGGTTCGACGCCGAGTGCCGCGGCCAAATCTATTCCAGCCGTCGCCACTTTCGCGTCTTGAATTAAATTATATTTCACTTCTTTCCCGCCTGAATCTTTAACAATACACTGCAACGTCACCTCCGTGTAACTATCATAGTTCGCATCGTTCGTACAAGTCCGTGCAAGACGCGACACATAGCCTTGTTCTTCTTGCCCAGGCAAATGAGACTGTTTCTGTACTATCACAAAATACGCGTAATCACTGGCGTTGAAGCCGTAAATATATTGCACCAAGAAATGATCACGATACTTAACGTCGATTTGCAACAAAGACTGCTTCGAAAATGAGTACTCGGCGTAATCGAGTCGATCTAAGTTTCGACTTGCAATCGCCGGCACATCGTGTCTATATTCACCGATGTTCGTGAATGTGGTACCGACATACAAAACGTTCGAACTGCCCCATAAGTTATACCGCTTTGGACCTATGTACGCATATGTGCTTGCCATCGCATCGTTCGCGGCGACGCTTACTGGGATGAACTCTGGCTCAGTCGACAGGTTCGCTAGGCGGTATTTGTAGCAGGCTCCTTGTGCTAAGGAGCCGCACACGACGAGCGTAGCCGAGTCCTGATCGACGACGAGTATCTTGTTGACGTTGTCCATTTGGGTTGCTCGGATGTTGGTGCCGTGGCAGCCCATGGCGTGACACAGTGGGCTGTCATTGCGCGGACCGGTAATTACACTCGACTCGACAGTGAGATTGGTGTTTAGTTGGAGGAGTCGGTTCGTGGCGGCCGCATACACTTTCCCCGTGGACTTGTCAATGGCTAGATGGGTGAACCGGAGCTGTTCGCCGTCGGGGTTTGGATAGCGGACGAGGACGGTGCCGGCTGTGCTGTCATCGGCCAGTATCAACAGAAGCGTCACGACGACCGGTAGCTGCCACGACCCGTAGCCGAAGCCACCGCCGCCGCGCGCCCTCCTTACCATACCTTCAGTTGACAATTGATCACTTTTGCATTTTTGCCAAATGCAATCAATGTGCCTTCCTAGTTTCTACACATGGTTTGCTTAGACGGACGTCTAATGCAGATGTATTGCGATGTATCGTAAGTAGGTATAGTACGGAGGTACGACTATTTGCCTAATGCTATTGCGATTACACTCGATGGCCCTGACTAGCACTGGTTCCACGCTCGAATTCGATGGATCATGCAGTCTACTACGTAGAGTACACATCACTCTGCAATCAAACAAAAAACAAAAACACATTTTATTATATTGTATACAACAGATGTAGTAATATTATTATGGAAAATAAAGCTTTTATTTTTAATAAAACTATTTCAAATAAAAATTAAACAGTACGAATGTAGAAAAACATCTTTCACCTCCAAATTCATTCCAAATTAGTTAATTCAATTAATACATTAGGAACAAATTACGCTAAATTTTATTTTAAAATTAATTACATTACATTCCGAACAATAAGAAATACTAAATTCATTCATTTCCAAGAAGTATAATTATATAAATGAATGTCTTTTTTTGACAACTTACTTAAATTTTATATTATCATAGTATAAGTATTTAATTGATCTATTTAATTTTTTTCTATATTAAAAATAATTATAACTAAGCTGACGTCCAAGCTTTTATTGACGTAAAACGTCAAATAATTTAATAATAATGAACAAAATCTGATTTAACACTGCATTAATCACATATCTGTTCAACAAAGCTTAAGTATATAGCGTTGTACCTGACTAATACCATTTTTATGACTTAGATATTAATTATTAAGATTTAATTATATACATTAAAACTCAAGAGATTATTTTCAAATTCCAATTATTTTCTATTTATAAATTACATATTTGGCTAATGTAGGAGTTTGTAAGAAATCGGATGTAAAGAAATGGTAGTTTGCGGTTCTGTAGAAAAAGTTGAAGGAATTCGCAGAATGCATTTCGTAACCTTAATTGGCGTCTCCCTTCTATCAAATGCAATGCATTTTTATTTCTAGTCAACTCTAGAATTTCATAAGCACGTGGAGACAAGTTTCTTCCAAACTCCAATATTAATTGAAATTTATCTCGCGTCTCGACAAAACTTCTCAATCATATTCTCAACTATTTATTCCAAGAACAACTTCTCAATTGCAGTACACCGTTTTTATTCTCGTGTACGAAGTGATAAATAAGTATTACGAACACGAACAATTTCAAAATCAAAATGTTAAAGCAAATATACATTTCGAACATATTGATTCATTTGGTAACGACATATGTCTGTTTGTGTGTGGGTGTGTGTAAGTAAGTTTGTGTATGTGAACACCGGTCATAATAATTTCTAATATATAACGTAATGAATATTTTTTGAATTTTTTAAATTTTACTTTTTATATCCTTCCTATCTAAACAATACCTACTACGTATAAGAAAGTCCAGTGTAAGACACTGCAGATGTTTTTTTTTCCTATCTAAACATTAAAATAAATGACTATAAGATCGACACCTAGGGTCGTATTCACATCTTTGCAATTGCATTGAAGGGTTAAGTAATTTTTCCTGTATACCCATAAAAAATAATTATAATGTTGATTAAAATTATGCAAAATTAACTGATCCACCAGAAAGTGGATTTAAAGAGTATGCGATTATATGACCTGGGCATATATGAGAGTGAGATATTTATTATTTTACTGTAAAATTGATATTATTTAAAAGAATTATAATTATTTAAAGTAATGTTTTAATTCTATTTTACAGAAGTGGAGGGTGATTTTAAATTAAACAAGTTATAAACATTAGAACTTAAACAGGCCATCTCCATTCGCCAAAGGTCGATTTATAGTTTACGAAGCGGACGCCGATGCGGCGTATATGCAATAAATACATCTAAATAAATTCGTCAGCGTTTCATAGTTTCGCAAGTTACGCGACGCAAGGGTGAACATGCTCAATGCCTGCGTACTCGGGAATGTTCGCTACGTATTCGTTACATTGCTGTAGTTTCCTAAATTACCGCAACCGTATTTACACACCGGCACCTACTAGCAACTAATTGATTATGTTTACCGAATTTAACTCTATTTTGCTACTTTAAAAAAAAAAACTCCTTCCTAACTTTTAATTTTCAAATAGTCATCTATACTAATATCTGTTGCACAATACTACAACATCATAAATGGTTTGAATATAGCAAAATACATTTGTTACTCACGTCACTTATGACATAAGATAAAGAAGAACACTGTTTGTCTACTACGGTAACAGCAATCTGACGAAACCGGCGAAACTGTGTATTCCATTCAATATTTGCTACGACCGCGTCGCGTTGCGTGCGTTGCGACGGCGTAAATTATAAATCGACCTTAACGGATTTAAAATACTTCAATTCTTTAAAGAGCAATCGAATGTCATCGTCTTATCTAAACGTTATTTTGAGAACTCATGGAGACTTCTTAACTGTTAACCGTTGTCGTTTTAAATAATAAAATTGATGTTTTTCAACGTTTTAAACTAAATGTATGCCTTATATAAGGTAGGCCATCTGTTGGTTTCTTTCTGAAGAGTGTGTTATTTGGATATTTTGCAACACGGACGCGCTTGACATTGATAGAGGTTGTAAGGAAGTTTAACACTACAAATCTATCAATGTCAAGCGCGTCAGTGTTGCAAACTGTCGAAATAACATGTACTTTAAAAAGAAACCAACAAATGGCTCAACCTTTATAAGTAATAATACAAGTGCATGTTATTTTCTCTATAGCAAAAGCTTGGCACATGGCTATTCAAGTCGCGGTATATGCCGGCTCTGATTCGTGTTCGTCCGGAACTTTGTATATGTGAAAAGATAAAAATTGGAACTTTACATAATGCGACAATAAAAGAATAAATGTGAAGCGAAATAATTTTAGGCATGAATACCTTTTAGTCATTATTTTATAAAGCACATTAGCATTGTTGTTCGAAAATTATTTGTTTTTGTAATACCTACAGTCTTTCTGTATTTTCAAATAAAGCATTGTAATAACGTTCTTTTATTCAATTGATTGCATTGAGTTGTTTAAATGAATGTGATTTTATTTTTATTCATCAACTTTTGATATTTTTCATAGTTTTGTTCTATAAATTCGTTTTCACGAAATGACATTTGATATTTATTTGAATGCTTTGTTTAGGTTTTATTTCACAATTATATATAACAAAAAAACATTATTTCAACTAGCCAAAATGGATATACAATAATTCATTTAATTTATAATAATTGATCAATACACGAAAGTTTATCACATTTGTTGCACAAATGTGATAAACTTTTCAAATTTGTATGTTTTGTCAACCTCAGTTACAACCGCGAAATGAAAATGCATATAAAATACAAATAATTTGCAAAATTTAGACATGAATTAACAGCACGTATTTTTAACAATCAAATCTGCTGACATGCATTCTGCAGAAGAATAAATTAAAATTGAAATATGAAATTTTACATAATAGGACGATAATTTAAATGTTTTTATTGAAATATATCAATTAGTGTTTAAACATTTTTAATTTAAATTTCTCTGTGTCTGTATCACCTAATCAAATTGATCACGATCAAAAGTTCTTTAATATACAATATATGGAACAAGGAATGGAACGGCATATAAAAACAATTTGTTTAAACCACTTGAGATTTTCTTTGTATAGATTCTTCGTCATTATAGTTATAAAGTTAAAACCCCCTTATTATGTTACATTAAGAAAACATACAATTTTAATAGTTTGATTATTTTTAGTTGCTTATATTTACGCAGTGAACTCAGTTCAAATGTTTAGCAATGCAAATGATTATAAACAACCTAGCACAGCACAGCGCAGATGACGAAAATATTATGATAGATTTAATTTCTTCCAAGAAGTACAAAATTAAAACAGTTATTTTCATAATTACCAATCATATTGCATTATTATTATTAATAATAAGAAAAAAAAAATATTTGCACAATAAATATGTTTTTTAAGTACTTTTCATATTATCATTTATGTTTTTCATATTATTTCCAAGAATTTTATCTGCATTTATTTCAAACCAAACTATACTATTCATTTACATCCTATTATTATTATACAGTAAATGTTTCTGAACACTTTATATTTACCAGTAAATATACACATTTAAATCTCAGTTTTGTTATAAGATTAAAAAGACTCAATTTAAACGTAGATATAGGAATTTAAAATTGCATATAGTAGACATAAAAACTATGCGGTTTTAGTGTAATTCTTTGGTGTTGATTTGTAAACAAATTTTGGTTAAAATTTGCGTGGGAAAAGTATTTTTTAAAAATGATCGGATGTTTCATATCATGAAATTATCATCTGTCATTAATGTTGGAATAATTATGATTTATATTTTTTATCTAATTGCTGATATGCACAGCTCTTTTAATCAATACCTTTTCCGGTTAAAAAAGCGATTAAAACATATTTGACAATTAACAAATCTTGGTCAACAATTTCAGAATAATAATAATACAATAATAACAATTTCGTTAAGCTTGAATGTACTTATAGTTTGTCTAAAACTGGAAAGTGCAAAAAACGTATCTCATATTTGAATATATATATGTATATATATATATACATATATATATATATATATATATATATATATATATATATATATATATATATATATATATATATATATATATATATATATATATATATATATATTATATATATATATATATATATATTATATATATATATATATATATATATATATATATATATATATATATATATATATACATCTTTTTAGCCATGGTATTTGTTGCAAATATAAATAAACTAAAGATTTACGAATATATAATAAAGCACTTAAAATTGAGTTATAAATAGGGTTAAATTGCAAATAATTTATTGATTAAAATCGTTATAAAACTAAAAATATAAGCTATTTGAACCACGCATTGCGTAAATATAAAATTGATCGCTTTGTTAAATTAAAAATCACGTTCCACATTAAAAATGAGTTAAGCAACAAGAATTATAAAATAAACAAATACATGTTATATAAATTAAATATTTTTTTGTGAATTATATCCACGAATATAATAAAATAATACCGTTTGTGGTTACGGTTTTAATATTTATCATTAATATTGGAAAACTTATAGTGGTTCATAATAATAACACAAGAATTAATGGGTTGATTCTGCGCAATCTATAACACATGTAGAGAACTCTCTTAAGCTTACAGATCTTATCAATCATATTGCTAATCAAACTGTCACTGTAATAGTTACAAAGTTCATATCTAGAAAGCTCGAAATGTAATTGTATATTGTTATTAGTCATCAGTATACTGATAAAGAAAAATTTATATTTATGAAACTAACAAAAAATATTAAACACTTGTAGAGACCTGTACGTCCTTAAAGATATTACATGAACTTTATTGATTCATATAAATCTTATATGGATTATGGATAGTTAAGATAAAACGCTCTGGTTTCGCTTTCGCGATTCAAGTTAACGCTCCGGGTGGTAAATTTGAGAACTAACGCATGAAAGCGCTATAAACAAAAAAACAATTATTTTTATTTAACAGTTATTTCTACATTAGTGTATTACATGGGGTATTCCACAATTTCTGTGCTAATAATGGAATTTGGGCCGAAATAAATCAACGGAAAAAAAGAAATTGTACTTTCGGTTGTGTGCTTGGATGCACTTCGACTTGATTTATGAACAAAATTTTATGATTTAATACATTTATGTGTTTTATGTACTGTGATTAGCAATTTTTTAAATTAATAGCATAAATTAACAGTTACAATCTATAATAATAAGAGAAGGTCAGTACTACCAGTCCTTCTCTTGTTAGTATTAAAAAATATATATATATATATATATATATATATATATATATATACATATATATATATATATACATATATATATATATATATATATATATATATATATATATATATATATATATATATATATATAATATATATATATATATATATATATATATATATATATATAGATATATATATATATATATATATATATATATATATATATATATATATATATATATATATATATATATATATATATATATATATATATATATATATATATATATATATATATATATATATATATATATATATATATATATATATATATATATATATATATATATATATATATATATATATATATATATATATATATATATATATATATATATATATATATATATATATATATATATATATATATATATATATATATATATATATATATATATATATATATATATATATATATATATATATATATATATATATACAGGTAAATATAAAACAGTTTTTTGGCCTACATAATTTTTTACAAAAATATACAATTCAATACCTTACTGATTCGTGCTAGAAAATTGTTGTTTACAAAACATACTATTCAAACATGACAGTTAACTTATGACAACACTATATCAATTTATTTTATCAATGCCCTATTTGTAAAACAGCTTTTTTTGTGTCATTATTCACTATATGCTTATCCATTTTGCAATTATATTGTTATCTAAAAATTGATAAAATCGAAAAACAAAATGGTGACTTTAAGTATTTCAAATAATTAAAAGTCATGCAAACAGAGCAAAAATGTTCTGATATTTGAAATACAGTTGGTACAACTGCGGTTATAAGTTATAACATTATTCATTTCACTATATTACTAATTATAGTATGATGATGTATTGATATAATGATTTGCTCATATAATGAGTACATACTCATTGGTGCGTGTGAACAAAATACTTGCAGTGTTACCAACTGACAGGCAGTGCTTGTATGCAACCAAGGTTAACCTTAGAAGTCGATTAGTGCAATATGTGTGGAAAACAAAATAAAAATGAGCGACCAATGAGAATTGTAAGATTTATCTTATTTTTATAAAAGAAAATGATTTCCATAATGATTAATTAAAACGTTAGTTAAAGTCTAAAGTTATTTTTAAATTAAGATAATAATTAATAGCGCGTTCCTATAAGTACTATTGATAAAAAATGAATGCTTTTTCATCTGAAAAATTATGGAAATATAATTCATGATTCGTTTAACAATAGACTGAAGATTAAGTCCTGAAATTCAAACATAAACATTGCCTTTACATTGAAAGCATTTTTTGCACTTAAAACATGCAAAAAAGAAGCAACAGCTCATTAGTCAGAGTTACTTTTTTTTTAAGATAAATAAAAAACATACGCTTCAATTCACAGTAAATTGCAAATGAGCCATGTAGATTTTCCACATGTGATCTTTATCAATGCGAAATATTTAATTTTAATTCGCTTTGACTAACTTCAACAGTTAAGTATCGAAGTGTTGTGACGTCATAGACTACATAATTATAACTTATCTTACAAAAAATATATATATTTAGATTCTATGTACGGTGATGGGGAAAAAAAATTGCATATATTCAGAATCGCAACATACGAGTTTGCAAAACAATTATAAGTACTAATAAAGTTCTGGTTTATATTTCAATTTGAAGAACCTCATTCACATTTACATCCGCTTGTACTTGAAAAGTTCGAATAACCAAACAAATATATGACAGCGCACAGCACAGTACTTAAAAACGATCTTTACTTTCAAATAACTGTTTTTATGGTATCTGTAATACCGACATAATGCTTAGTTGTTGTAACCTTTCAATCTTTTTTACGACCATTAGAAGGGTAAAAAAAAACAACCATGAAATAAACGATGATCAGAATGCTAACGATTTTATGAGTCACTTAATACACAAATTTAGAAGAATTGATAGTGCATCTATGGTAAAGTGCTTTTTTAGTTTGAGGTTATGTTTTACCGGAAAACGCTATGTCATCGTGTAGCCACAAATTGACTAATGTGTGCTTAAGCATGTATTGTGTCTACTAGATTCATCAGTTTAGAATTTATTTGTGAGATGTGACTCAAATAAGTAATTTATAGAAATAAATATAATTATATCGCTATCTGGTGGTTGTTTATAAACAATAAATGACTAAAATACTTTGTTTCTTCTTTATTTCCCAATCTTTATTTCTCAATTCAACGTTTCGCGTTTAGGGAATGTGACGTCATGATCATTCTAGGAGTTATTAGATCAGGTTTAGGACATTTTGCACGTTTTAAATGATAAAATTAGTTACCATTTTGTTTTTATGATGTGGGGAGTGTGTTGACACAAGTTTATTTATTATTAGTATTATGTTAAAAAAAAAAGAAAAGTACTATTGTTTACACAAACAGAATACACGCAATCGACACGATTTTCATTTCGGTTAAACCGGAGTGGATGATATTAATTTTAAACGCTAAATGTATTTTAAATACATTTTTGTTTTTATTTGGCTTGTGAATTATTGAGATGGCACTGAAAGCACTCTGTTGAAAACGTAATGGTAAAAGTATACACTTTTGTTTATCGCACATAAAACAGTATTGTATATCATTTATTTCATTTCAAATATTTATCAGTCTATGGCATGCTTTTCCTACACAGAAAATGACACATACATAAATCATTATTTTGTAATATTATTATTCCCAATGTAAATCATTAAATTACTTTAAAATGTGATTGTATACGGTGGGCCATCTGTTAGAAACACGCGGCCGGATTTTAAAAACTATTACAACTAATAATTTCAGTTTTTATAAATGTAATTATTTGTTGTCCGAATATATAACCCCTTCCCACCCACATCTACTCGTTAATCTGGTAATTCTACTAGCCGACGTGAAGGAATAAATAATAATTAACATCTTACAAATAAAACAGAATTTACATATTTTCTCGTCAATATTTAAACAAGTTTTGTTTGGCTTTGACATGTTTTGTTAATGTAAGCTTCTTCTAAAACTCATTAAATCATTCATATATGATCTCCTTTATTCTTTATGCAAATGACTGATCCTGGCTCAAAATTTGACACGAAAAAGAGAACAACTTTTTTTTTAAATTTAATATTAAAAATATACTGAATGAGATGAAAATCTTTTATATTTTTTTTTAAATAAATTAAAATATTTTCTAAATTGGTAATAAATATTTTTAAAACAAGTAAAACATTTTCAAACTCGAGATTTTAACAGAAATACATCTTTTGACCTTCCCTGAGTCGAGTCAGACTATTTCTGAAATTCCGTCTGTGTGTGTGACTGTAAAACGATTTTAAACCGGAAGTGCACGTTTACTCTAGTTATGTTTACATATTTACTTCCTATTTAAACAAAATATACCTGTTACGTATAAGAGAGTCCAACATTGTAGATGTGTTTTGTTCTCTTCTTATAGCTTTACATGTACAAATCATATGGCATGATATGAAGATAAATTTATGGTACCGGATAGTATCAAATTTTAGAAATTTAATCACTTAAAAAGAAATACGGGGTACAGCCTGGTGGAATATGAATAAAACATACGCGTTTTGTATTCGTTGCTGTCTAGAACCGTTGCGATATTAAAAAGTATTGTGTCGTCCTTCAAACATTTCAACCAATAGGTAAGATTTTCAAATGACCATGCGACATGTATCTATTAAGCTTCTTCTTATACATATAGGTAAGCTTTTGCTTACGAATATTTTTTTTTATAGAAAATCGTATATTATTCAAATCCTTGGTTCTTTTACTCTACATAACAAACATTTATCCATGTTTACACTACCATTCTTTTTATTTATTGTAGTTGTTCGTTCATATATTCAAGCGCGGCAGAAATTTCAAGAGAAAAAATCTTTTATATTTGATAAATAGTGTTTTGAATACGTTGAAATACTGATACCTATCTTAAAATCTTGACTCATTTCAAGAGCTAGTTAAAAAATCTATTTTCTCAGAGAGCAAAAGGGAAAAAATGTACGAACAGGAAATATATAACCATCAACTTTAAAATGAAGAAAACAAACCCTCTTATACTAGGCTATTTTTGCCAGATCTTCAACCAGGATCTTAGGCCCGTTTATTTCTTATTTTCAAACATTAGAAAAACAACGACTTTTATCTTACAAATACATATCAGAAAACATGTTGAAATTTAAGTTATTTTTAAAATTACTTCCACATCTTTTTTATTTCAGCCTTAAACTTTAATATTATATTTCATAATATAATAAATCGTTTGAAATCCGTTTAGAATTTAATAATTTATAATAATTTCAATTGAATCACACATTACATAATTATTTAATTTTTATAAATATTACAAATATCCCATATTACAACCAGAGAACTAGTATTAGAGGACAATTGTCCAGTATCGATTATTCCTATCGGAATATTAGTGCGCATACACGCATATGACTGTTGTGAAAATGCCATTTTTAAGAGTGTATGAAGAATTTAATTAAATTTGAATGAAGCAAAAGAAGTTCGTAAGGTTAGAGATTTTGCAAAAATCAAATATTTGTGCGAAATAGGAAATGTACATATGTTTAAACAAGATAATTTTTGGTTGTGTACTTTTATAAAATGTGTTTAGGTATAATGCAGGTCCTTTGTGCTCTAAAGAGTCAACAACTAAAAGCAACCGTTGTAAAATGTAAAAAAAAGTGAAATAAATGTTTATATAGCGATAACAACTTAATATGTGACTGTTGAATCTGATATTTTGAAATTTAAATCCAATATTTAACTATAAAATAAAATTGCTAAAATTGACAGATTTGTTCTCATAAAGTATATATGTATAGTGCAATTTTTCAATACGAGAATGCATTGGATGTTATCACATGTCAACTCACAGATACATACATAAAATATTTGTTTCATTTTTTGCTTTTAATATTTATAGACTTATTGTTGATTTTCAATGCATAAATATTTTAAAATAAAGTCAAAATAAACAATTTATATTTAAATTAGAATATTGACGTGTCACAAATGTTTTTTATAGCATCCTTCTTCTTTTTTGCATTGTTTGTTGTCGATATACATTTTTATATGTATTTTAAGATTTTTAAATTCTATAAATATTTTAGGGAAAACCTTACCCTTTGAAACACTTTTACACTAAATCTATTTGTCATAAATATAATTTCCTATACCTACGTAACCATGGCAACATAAATAAGAAATTTAAGAATTTCAATAACGGTTTTCTTATAATCGGTACACTTTTTGAAGAAAATTTTCAAACAAAAGTTGTACATAATATTAATATCTTTCTTTTTGAATACCGCTATATTTGCTGTAAATGCAGCCATTTTAGAGATATTGCAGAATCCACAAAAAAAACTAGAGTAAACATGCATTTCTGGTTTGAATAAACTTATCAAAAATAGGTTTTCTTGCGAGCCATATACAAATTTTAAGTTTAAGTTTCATGAATATAGCTTTGTCAGTTTCGACTGTAGAGCACTCATATACACAAACACACAATCCAGAAAATAGTCAGACTCGACTCAGGGAAGGTCAAAAGATGTATTTCTATTGAAATCTCAAGAACGAAAATGTTCATGCTTACAATACTTACTTATACTAGGTATAAAAGAGTTAAAAGAAGCTTCATACTATTATAATCAAGTCTTTACATTTTACATTGAAGCAAAAACCTTAGATGTGAATAGACTATAAGTAATTCGATTACTTTCTACCGAGAAGTTATATAACAAGAATATAAGGCTAGAAACGTGCATTACATATAAACATTTGTGAGGCTTTAACAAGAATTATATTATACTGCATTTTATGCAAGTCAAACGAATATTTCTTTAATAAAAACAAAAGAAAAACAAATTGTACTGTATATATACAAATATATAACATTTAACGTAACCACAAATTTTCTAATTACTACTTTTAATCCTTTTTTTAAATAATAATAAAAAAAACTGAATATATATATATATATATATATATATATATATATATATATATTTTTTACTTTCAATTATTAATATTTGTAGCAGTAAAGTAACCGGGCATTAGTTAGGTTAGGTTTCGATTAGTTTTTTTTGCAATGCACTAGTTTGAAAACGAATCAAGAAGTAACGCAACGTGATCACAGGTCACGTTTTTGACGTTATTTTGACCGACGAAATCACGTTTCATTCTCTTTAATTTGAAACGTTTTCAAACCAGTCTATTGCAAAAAAAAAAAAACCGGGTTATAATACTCTGGGTGGTGTATAGATAACGGATGATAAGTCCTCAAATTTTCGATGGTTTTTAGGCAAAGGTTATCCTTTTTTGTATGTTTACCAAAAGATGTTAGGGCACATGTTATCAGAATTACATCTTTATAAACAAACGAACCATTGTTTGATTCGTTTCTGTTTAAATAACAGTATTTTATGGTCGTCTTTGGAGAGTAATAGATATATGGACCATAATTAATTTAAGATATTTTTAAATCGATTTTAGCTAGTTTAAATCGAGATAATAATACAAACATGTTTTGTATCGAAATGTGATAGTCAAAATATAAATAGTATTAGAAAATCACTCCATACTGATGAACCGAGGCAATGCATTTTCTTACATACTTTTAAGAATGAAAAAAACATATTTATATATATATATATATATATATATATATATATATATATATATATATATATATATATATATATTTATAAATAATTATAAATATCATGTATAATTGTAGATATATGTACAAATAAATGATGTAAAAAGAAAAAGATCTATGAGATAAATGCAAATTTTCACCTAAACCTAAGTTATTTGATCATATTTAACTGGAGTTTTATATGATCGTATAATATATATATATATATATAGTCTATGTAAGATAAACGGTTGTATTTATGTTTGTAAAATCAAAATTAGATAAACAATAATAATAATAGAAATAAAATGCCAAACATAACTTAAACTTACCAATAGCAACATGTACTTGTGTATCGTATTTGATAATAATCACAGTTCATAGTAATATCCCAGAGAGAACTATCGACGAATATATAACTGAAGAACTTCAACTATAGTACAACACAATCAAAATGCACTGACCAAAGTTCAGAAACTGTCTGAGTGAATATTACACCATTTTGTCACAATACATCGAAAGAGAAAACGTTCATGTTTATCTTATTTTCCAAGCGATATTCATTTTCACACACCACACAAACGTCTCGCCTAAATACTGTTTGACGACTATCAGTGTTTATTAAAACTAAAGAGAGGGAGTGTCTATATTATAAGCTTAATATATGAAATATCAATGATACACCAACGCATAGTAAAGTACATATGACGTGATGAAATTCTGCTCGCTACACAAGCGACTGAACAGAGTGACAGACTCGTGTTGTGATTGGTTGTAGTTACATACAGTTCGAAGCGGGAAATTTAAAAACACAACAGAAAATATCAAATCTCCAGTGAAACATAACAGAAGTTGTGCGAAAAAACTCACTAATTACTATCACTAAAGTAAGAACGTACATATTTGCACTAAACTAGTTGAATTACTGTCGTAAAAACAAAGTTCACTTTGATATTTTATCTTGCGATCACGTGACCGCTATTGTATGGGCTACATGCGTCTTTACACGCTTTTAGTTTATTTTCTGTCACAGTACAACTCTTTTATAAAAATTGTTTAGTTTTAAGGTGTTTTAAAGTTCATGGAATAAATATTATGAGTTAATGCATCGAAATTATCAACAATTTTCTATTATTATTTCTATCTTCTTCCAACCTTTTTTTTTTGTATTGAAAACATTTCATTGTCACTCTTTATATAATTAATAACGAAAACATGAGTGCTTCTTTAAAAAAATGGCGGGATTCAGCAAGTTTATTACTTGTAAGCAAACAACCATTCTTGTTAAACACAGTAAAAAATTATCCGAATTATAAATTGTTAACATTAGAACGGAGCAGTCAAAGTAGTTTTTTGCCGGGTAGTTACGTGTTTCCCGGTGGAACATTAGACAAGTCCGATTCAACTTTTGATTGGTTAAAACTGTATAAAAAGTTTGGAATTGATGACGAGAATTTTAAGATTTTTGATTTAATTAAACACAAACCGCCAATTTACACAAACAACGTGCCTAATACTCTACCGAAACCTATTTCTCTACGGCTTTCTGCAATTCGAGAAACTTTTGAAGAATGCGGTATTTTATTGTGCAAAAGCAAAGCGATGCGACCCGGTTCCAAGTGGGCAACTTATATTGGTAAATAATCGTAACATATATCGATCATGTGTGAGATGAATGAAATTGTTGGATGGTCTCCGGAATCAATTTATTTTTGTGCAGTAAAACACAATTAAATTTAAGAGCATGTGCAAAAGATTTATTGAATACGGATGAAACGAATGAAGTTTGTCAGAGTTGGCACGAGAGAAATATGAAATGTTTCTTAATTACTTTTTTTAAAGAATAATATTTATATAAAATTGGGTGATTGGAAACAATGAATGATTGTTTTGATTTTACGGTAGCGCAAATGAACAATTTTCATCAAATATTTATTAATTTAAAAATCAAAAAATGACTAAAATATAATTATTTGTTTAAATACTGTTTTGATATTCTTGTCCGATTTATGGAAGGAAATTTGCGAGAATGTGGATTCAAATCCGGAATAAATGCAATTAGAATATGATTGGAAATGAGTTGCGTAAATGTATAAAGTCTGCTTATAAATTCAAAACGAAAATTAAATTCGGAAGAATTTAATAATGAGATCGTTTTATCATTGATGGAGAAAGATGCATGCGAATGTAATTTGAGCAAACACATGATCGGATGTTAATTGAATAATTTGGTAAAAAAAGGTGGACATGAAATACAAAAATGGCAAAAGAAAGTGCACGACGATCCGACGCAATTTTTCGAATTGTGTCTTAAATTCGAAGTGTATCCAGATCTATGGGCACTACACGAATGGAGTAACTGGTTAACACCATCTGTAATGTATAAAAGATTCGATACGGTTTACTATTTAGCGGCTTGTGAAAGTACACCGCCTGCTTTTGCTGAAGTAACTGAAGCAAAATCTGTTCAGGTAACTTACAATCATAATCCAGTTTCATTTTTTAAATATCGATGTGTCTATTTCTTATAGTGGGCAACCCCGGATGAATATTTAGAACAAAATTTAGCGGACGAAATATTTCTGCCACCACCTCAATATTACGAACTGTCCAGACTGAAAAATTTCAACGATTTTGAAGAACTTGCATGTTTCAGTCAACATAGAGCTGTTCATGGTGTCGAACTATTTTTGCCTTATAGGATCCAAACTGCTAAAGCTAATTATACTATTTTGCCAGGTATTACATCATTTTTGAATTTACTTTTAAAAATGTACACATAGTACGTTTGCTGAATGTGTTAAATTTATTCGTTTTTAGGTGATAGTTTATACCCAGGCGAAGAAGAAGCTGAAACACCAAATGAAAATGTCGAAGAAGTGCCAGAAAGTAAAGTAATGCATCGGATGTTTCATAAAACTCTTGTAAATAACAAAATTATTGTCGAAAATTTTGTTCCTAAATATGAACATTTGTTACCTGTCACCAATTTGGAACAACTTCAATCGGTACTATAATTATGTTTTCATAGTATTAATATGTAGAATGTTAATACAAATTTGCCAAATATACTAAACTGTGGTTATAGGATAAATATAAATTTTAAGGGATACAGAAATTATTTTTGATATTATATAAAAAAGCGTTAACTTATTATGTTGCTCGAGTGAATAAAGTAGTAAATGATACAATTTAATTGCGAGTTGAGTAATTTACTTTATATTGGTTACAAAGTATAATAAATACTAATAATTGTATACCAATATATAAAAAGATAAAACAAAAAATAAATTATTGATTCAAATTAAACCAATTCAAATGTTAGTTAAAATTTTATTATCCCGAGTAGCGCATATACATATATATTTATATATATATATATATATATATATATATATATATATATATATATATAAATATATATATATATATAAATATATATATATATATATATATATATATATATATATATATATATATATATATATAAATATATATATATATATATATATATATATATATATATATATATATTTATATATATATATATATATATATTTGTTGTTAATTGTTGTGTAGTTAATTTGTTACTTTTAAATAAATCAATTTTAAGTAAACTTATTCACTGATCCTGACAAAAATAAACATAAGTTATAACGTTTGGGCTTGAAATCATATTTTTATTACTTACCTTTGAAATGTTCATCTTCAGATTATTCGTCAAAATCGTCACTACTATTTATCCTTTTATTGGATGTGTTTGTTAATTTATGACCTAAGTGCAGAAATGTTTGTTCTTTAACTTGAGGACGGATGGCATGGACATTGCCGTGTAAAACACGTGATTTCATGATATATTTAGCCCCAAATTTGATCATTTTACTTCAAAATAAGTACTGGTGATGAATTTAAAAACCCCATTCCCAAATTTAACTTCGTTCTCACACGTTTTGAGTCATGAAACAAAATAAATATTAGAAAATCTAACAAGGAATGTGATTTTATTAAATAATCCACAAAATATTTAAAATGTTACACTGACAATGTATGAACAAAAAGTAAAACATGAACGATTTATATTAAAAACTTTCATTTCAGATGAGAAAAACGATCACAAATGAAAACAAATCTAATCAACAAATAAGTTGAGACGCGCCTCACTAAACTTTACGTGGCCGAACTTTTCGTTTCACAGTATTTATATTCTGGACAATCTGGTCAATGTCGCTATTCTCCAAAGTTCTTGTTACAACTGGTGACTTGGGTTTCAGATTTATATTTGCGAAAATATTGTGTTTCTGTATCATTTCAGAGACGAAATTAATGATATATTGAATGTGATACATGGCAACAAGGCACAACAAGAACAGTGGCAGGGCGAAAACGGAAGTTTGGACCATATCTTGATCATTTTCTTGTGATCTTGAATCAAACTTCAAGGTGAACGATTTAAATGAAGTATTAGCGATGAAATATTCAGTTTCTGTCTTATAGCTGTACACAGCTTGAGACAACGTTGATTCTAATTGCAAGAAATACTGTTTACCATCCATTGCTACAGGTGGCAAATGAATCAAAATCCCGGATTGAGTATTGCTGATGGTTTTCGGGACGTAAGAGTCTAATTTTATATTGTACACCGGCAAATTTGGGAACGCTTCTTTGCAAACTTTAAGGCGCAACGTACGGAAATATTCTGGTTTCGAACTTAAAATCTGAACGATTAAATCCATATGTTGCGCATGCCTAAGCGTGGTTAATTTCACATCATGAATATCTTTGTTGTGTGTCTGTAAAGAAATAGAATCCGGAATAATTCGTTCGATTTTCTGTGTAGATTCAGTGCCCTCTTTGACTTTAATCTCGTAGACGCAATGAGGATGTAATCCTCGCACTCGAAACTGTCCCTTCTCTTCGGACATTGCTTCTTCGCTGTATTGAGAGCACGAGTCTGTTCCTGTGGCCATCACGATCATTTTGCTTTCTGGTTCACCGCTTAGTGAGTTGATTGAGCCGTACACGCTGTATGCTACACGTTTGCCACTAAGTTTGACGACCACTTTTGCACCTTCGGACAGTTGGATGATTTTTGAGCTGGGTTCAAAGTTATATTCTTTCATCATCGGTTTAAGGAAGTATTCGTTAGGTTGCAGTGACATGAAGTTTATTGTGCCATTTGCGTCGGTTTGTAAATTGCTACGATAACTTTCACCTCCTGAAAGCGATATCAGGGTGCCCTAAAATATAATTATAATTTAAATTCATAAATGAAACCAAACGGACAATATCAATTTGGTTTTGAACTATTTATGCCACGACAATTTCAAATAGAAAACTAAAATAATTGTCTTATAAAGAAATTCAAATGAGAATAAACGAAGACTTATGGTATAGTTACCTGTAGTGGACTGTTATCTGTTTCATCAACAGAAATCACAGTAATTTCCGCCAACTTATGAGCTTTAAAATTACCATGTTCATCCGGTCCAGTAAAAACATATGATACTTTAGTAGCGGTTACTTTATAACTATACGCATCATCTAATGTCGGAAATTTAAACGTTCCGCTGGCATCAGTTTCTTTAACGTATTCTTCATGGTCAGGCCCAGTAACTGTGATTTTAACCCCTTCTAATGCCGGTAATACAGTTCCCTTGATCACTCTGCCTTTCAAACCCATAATTCTAGGTCCATGGTTAACACAATCATTCTCCCCAATCAAAGACAGCGTATTTGGTTTGAACCACAAAATTTCGGAGTGTGGCACAAAAATCGCTTCTTCGCTTTCAGATAAATGAGTGCTAACTTCATAGTAAAAGGCGTTGTCGCGTGATTTTGCGACTAGAGGTCCAACAAGGTTTGTAACAGTGCCAATTGTAATGCTGACATTTAGACTATCACTGCGTTCGAATGACATTATTTCGGTGGAGACTTTGTGTTTTATGGCGGTGAGAACGATTTCTAAATTATCGGTGTTTGTGTTAAATTTAAATGTACTACTTTCATGAATGTGACAACTGTTGATTTTAAACTCGTAATCTCCCGGTTGGTTTAAACAGTGAATGTTTTGGCCGGCGACAAGTTGAAGTGTTTTTGATAATTTTTGCTGATCCGAATCGGTACCTACTGTTTGGTAATGAATCTATAATAAAATTAGTATAGAAAACATTTATAAACAAGGGAAGCAATTTGTTATAAGCGCGAAATTATAAATTGATAAACAAATATGTTATGCGTTAATAGTATCAAATTTGACCACCAGAAAGCGAGCTGTTAATTTAATTGGCGAATACATCTTTCCTCAAATGAGCCAGAAAATTAAAAGAAGAAAGTCGTTATAAAATATAAGTAAAGTTCTAAAATAAATACCTGTGCATTATGCGAAGATAAAAATACAATTTTATAACCAGTTTGGATAAAATCTGGTACATCAATAGTTTCTGAATTAACAATTATAACATTTTTAGCTGCTTTCCAACAAAACTTATTTACAGCCAGTGTTACTTCATATGTACCAGGTACCACATCAGAGAACATAAACGAGCCATCTATAAATAATTACTAACAATTATTAATAATAATAATAATATAATTAAATAAATATTAAATGTAAATGCTAAAATCAAATCGAATTAAACTAAACCAGAAACTTACAATTAACTGAAACAATAATGGTTTTATCCAACGCTTTCCCATCTTGATTAATCTGAGTGATTGCAACAGTTAAACCTATACAATCTTCCGGCTGAATACACCTGATATTTCCTGCAACCGAAGCTTTCAGCTGTGAAAAATTGATATCATTCACTGGCGCCGACATAACTGGTACTGACTGAGAAACAGGGAAAAATTGCACATCAGGCTGGTCACTCATTACGTTAGCGGTGTAGTTGCCCGGCGGTAAATACGTGCAGAAGTCGCCAGATTCTTTGTTTGTCTCAGTTTCGAACGCTTGCATTTCGGTTCGGAACATAATCGTGTGAATGTTCTCACTTATAACGTTGCCACATACTTGAAATGCTAACGGGAGAAAATCCGAATCGACCTCGCTGTACGGGCTGATTTTTATTGTTTTCTTTACGAATTTTAAACCAGCTGTAATAAAATAATTAAAAATTGTAGAACATTTGTTTAAGTTTAATTTTCTAACTAAAGTGCACCGTTAATCTATAGAATAACTGCATTATATGCTTTAACGGTTATCTATACCTGTACCAATGAATCACCTACTATATAATAATAATACATAAAATGCTTACGTGATTCAATGTATATACTAGCTGAGCCTGCGTTCACTTTCTTCAAAACAAATGAGCCATCGGCTCGAGTAGTTGTTACTGGCTTATCATTTACGAATATTGTTGCTCCTTGCACATTATGGCCATGGGTATCCATCAATACACGTCCTGATATCGTGAAACTACGCACCTACAATTCACAAATCATTCTAAATTCACAAAACGGTCCCCCACTACTACTATTTATTTTATATAATAATAATAACTCCTTATTTTCTCTGCAAATCAAATAAATTGAAATATTACAACTAAAAAAGCGTTAAAAAAAGGAAAACAAATAGAGTTTTTGTACTGAAAAATTGTTGGGCAGTAATATATTATAATTAAAATGTATTGTACCTCAAATGCTTGTGGAAGAGTGATACTATCTCGAACCACCCTGAATTTAACTTCCTCGGGATACACGTGATATTTAATGTTTTTACCCTTGAACACTGGTTTGAGCTTGTACGATCCAGGACTCAGTGTTGGAAACTCAAATACGCCATTCTCGTTGGATTTTACGTGGCAAATATAGTCTTCTGTTGGTGAAATATCTGGCTGTTTGTCTGTGTTACAGTTTTCCGCAAAAATTGGTTGATTTGACTAAAAAATTATTGTATAAATTAAAATATTTGTTTAATAATTCTGTAATTGTACCACTACAAAAGTTCTAAATCTAATCCAAAGGGAAATAAAAACGTACGATTCCATTACCTCCAAAATAAAAAGAAACTCGAAATGTATTGTTGCTTTAAAAATGTAAAATGTGTTATAAATTAACTTACATCATTATACAAATAGAATAGGATATTTGGTATAGGTCTTCTCTCGAATGAAACAGATCCTTGGACGTCAAATCCCGATATTATAAAGGTGCTTTTGGGTAGTTCTGTATTTTCAGTCGCAACTTGTACAGTGTATTTATTCTGTTTCAATCTCCATCTAAACGAATAACGAAAATATATTGTTATTAATGAGTTGTTCAATTAGTATAAAATATTATCTTACCTTGGATGCGTTGCGGTAACTGTATACGTTCCTGGAAATACAGGTGTGAAGAAGAATTTTCCTGCTTCATCTGTGATTGTTTCTCTAATTTCTGAGTTTCCCGACAATTCTATTTTTACGCCTTTTGGACCTCGACCGCCATCCCTATTATCAACCTTAAATATAAATGTAAACAGATGTATCATGTTGAACCTTGCCAATCCAATTAAAATACTCACTTGTCCTGTAATACCGAATCCTGCAAATACAAAATTGATATCTTTGCCTTTACTACAAGGATCTGTAGATCCGTCTACATGCAGTTTGACTTGTTTAGGCATAAAACTCCATCCCGTTGGAGGATGAATCTGCAATAAAAGTTAAATATTACTACGATTTTTATTTACATATATTTAAATAATATTAAATAAACAATAAATAGAAGTTAATTACAAAATCGTCTATTTATCTAGTTACTATTCAATTAGCTAAAGTAATAAATGAACAAAAACGACTAAAAAAAATGTATTCTACAAACCTGTAATACATATTCGCCTTTTTCGTATAAAGGAAGGAAATAATAGCCATTATTAGGTGCGCAAAATGTGTTATCCTTTAATGTGCCTGTTTTGGTGTACCTTAAATATATTTATAAGTCATTAATTCAATTAAAATTATCTACTTTACAACACCGAACTTACAATTTAACCTCAATTTTTGTGAAATCTATCGGAGAATGACTTTTTATGAATCCCCCGCAACCCAACACGTTGCCACCGGTATTTGCTTTCACTGATGTTAAACTAATTGATAACAATAAGAAAATTATACATTTTTTCCACTCATGTGATACCACGTCCGGCATTATCATTCTCAATTTTGACAACTGTACGAAAATAGCAATGCGCTTGCGCACCTTACGAATTTGGATGAGCAGGACTGCCAATTATCTAACTCAGAGATAAGACTAACTTTTATACAAAACTATGGATTGTTCTTTTTAAATTTAGATTGTTCTTTGTTCAGAGATGTAAATTGTAAATGATTCGATCAGTTTATAAACATTAGTATTACATTTAAATGATACTATTTTAATAATTGTTAAAGCTACTACCATGTAGATTAACTTTTAGATACAGCTAAGAAAATGATTGCGCAGCATTTTTTTTATACTTCACTATCCGAGTAAAAAATAGAATCAAAAACAATAAACCCGAGTAACCTTTCGCTATTTGTGCATATTACAAATAAATTAATATATGTGTTTCATTTTTTATTTTAATTAGGCCATTCTTATACACTGCTCTAAGTCCCGGGCAACGTCGGGCAGCCTCACGCTACTTTATAATAAAATACTCACCGCTCAAAACCAATTCAAATTTATTTGATTCAAATACCGTCTGTGGTATATTTATGATTTAATTTTTTTTAGATACCAATTCACTTGGTTTAGTTTACTCAACTAAAATAAC
>JADQWA010000743.1:35000-43416 GCA_018344505.1 Nebria ingens riversi
CAAATAAATGGTTAGAGCCCGGTGTTTATATAGAAGACTTACATTTCGACGTTATAAATGGTATACATTGGAAGAATTTCACCGAATCTCTATTTAGAAGAGATTCTGACCATGAAATCACTGGTTAGTTAGTTTATCAAATTGCTGCATTTACAAGCATGTCATTTTCAATTCTTAAACTGTTTATTGTTCATAATACATTTAAAAAACTGGAATTTCATGGTTGTAAATAATACTTTGGACACCAGCTCAACATTTTAGTTCAGAATTTGTTTGTTTTTTTTTTTGTAGGAACACTGAATATGCATTCATCGTTTTTCGTGAATAATCTTACAGTACAAAAATTAGGTGGAATTGATCCTTCCTTGTATTTAACAACATCAACCGATCAGATTGTTTCTTCAGATTTGCAACTTATGCAAATAAACGTAGGAAACATTGAGGCACTCAAAGTAAACGGCATCTCTTTCAAGCACGATGTTCTAACTATCAATGACAAAAATATTGAAGGTAATTTAGCGATTGTAATAGATGTAATTGTCTAAATACCAGCGTAAATTTGAATAATAAATAAAAACTAGACACAAGTTCAGGAGATATTAAAGTTAAAACTATTTATGTCAGGACGCATAAATATGAAACATGTGCACGTAGAAAACAATTTGACAACAACGGATGCATCATTTAAACTTTTGAAAAATCCAAAAGTTCCCACATTACAAATGTATGATGGTATTGTTAAAATTAACGGATCTCTTCGTGTGAAAAGTGTTTACTTAAATTCCGGTTTAAATTACGATAATAAACTGTCAGAATCAAAAATCATCTCAAAATATTGGTCAAAAAGCACCAACCAGGTATTTATTGATTCAAATCAAAAGCATTGAGTGTCATGTTAATCAACATTGAACTTCTCAGGTTATTCCTGTAAACTGTACTATATTCAGTATTGTAAATAGCAATAAATTAATTACTGACCAAATAAATTCGATTAGTTTGGACTCGTATACGATGGTGACTTTGGAAAATGAAGAATCAAAGTTTAAGTTTGAGAATTTAGTTGTCCAGGGTAATTTTAAATCTAAAAGTAGGAAAGAATGCAAGATTAATTTGGAAAAATTGGATGCGGATGCCGTGAAAAAACATGGAATGTAAAATTTCGAACAAGTGAACAAATGAACAATTAATATATTCTTTTATATTTTAGTTTCAAAATTAAAGGTCATAAAGTATATCAGAATGGATTAATTATTGATAAATTAGAAACCAATGTGTTGGATAATACAATGATGGAGAGTCTCGTTAAACCAAATGGTCCAAATCATTTTACAGGTTCGTTAATTCTAGTTAAAGTAGTTTTTCCTACTTATTTCACGGTTTTCTTTTTAGAACCACAAACATTTTTACAAATAATATTCAAAGATGATATCAATTTGTTAAAAAATAAAAAGATAAAAGGAAAAATGATAAATACACATTACTTATCACCATTGATTCAACGAACAATTTTTATATATGATACGATAAATATTGATCATTTATCGATGAACAAAATAATCGGAACAAACGTAAACTTTAACAATTCATATGGACGGAACGTTGAAGATTTAACCACACAAGTGATGGACTTGTATTTTTTGAAGAAAATCAAAAATCTATTTGTTACTGGAAATATGAATATTAATTCGATGGATTTGGTTCAAAAAATTAATGGTATCGATATTGACGATTATTTACGTAAGGTATGAATAATTATCGAATTATTTTGCAATTTTATAAAATACTTCTCAATAATATAATAATAATTTTCTTTTGATTATAGGTAGTATTCAAAAATCAAAATATAAAAATATCTGGTAAAATTAATTTCACAAATAACATTTATATCGAAAGTGCCAATTTACCATCAATAAATAAGGTGGATCTGAAAGATTTGGATGAAAAATATTTTTCAAGAACTAAACAACAAATCATATCTGAATCATATTTTTTTGATTCAATATACAGCCGTAGGTAACAATAATTTTATTAGTTTATAAAGTATTTCAAAAATATGTTTTCAGCACACATTTTAACGCCAAAATTGAATAATATTCACGTTGATAATTTAATAAATACTGCATCTGAAAAAGATGTTCACATTTTCTCTGATTTATTTTTGGTTTCACTGAATGTTTCCAAGTCAGTTGACGCAACGTATTTGAACAATGAAATAATTGAAATCACAAATGTGCTCAAAAATCCATTAAATAAGTTTTGGCAAAGTATCACTGTTATGAAAAACGTCGAAGTTAAGAGTAACAAAGGAAATTTAGGTAATATCGTTCATAATGTGGTCAAGCCATCCGATTTAGAAATAAAAATACAAGAAGATGTAAGTATAGTTACATATATAATTACGTTATTTTGATTGTTTATGAGATTCACTCACTCTAGCAATTACAATGGAAATTAAATGATTTGATATTTTTTTTAGATAAATTTCAAATATATGTCTGCTGATACTGTTGAATTAAAAAAATCTAAAATTAATAACGTTGATATTAAACAAATGTATGATGATGCCCTTAAAAGTAATGACGAAGTTAAGGTAAGTAAAAAAATGTATCCAATTACAATAAAACGGTCTCTTTTTATAATTACTGTAGCAATGTTATGTAATTTAGGTCGTCACTGGACATAATACATTTAGACATATAAAAACGGCTAGACTGGCAGCAAAAAAAAACGCAAACATAAAAACTATAAATAATATAAACATTCAACAATTTAACAATACATTTGTTGATCGAGATAAGGTATTCTCTAGCATTGTTCGTGGGCACAAATTATTCAACAATTTGGAAATTGGAAAATTACAGGTAAACATTTAATTTAAATAAATAAGTATTGTCTCATTCATTTGGCAATAATATTTCTCAAATAAATTTAATCTCTCATGAATGAACTAGTACTGGCTAGAGATATTGGCCCGTAGCACGGACAAGCTACTAAAGTTCTGTATTAGGTGCTACTAGCTAATACCATAGTAACGCCTAATACACCCTTTAGTCACTTCCATAGCACGGACAATCGATTAGCACTATATTAGCTAATAACCAAACAAGCGAAAATACAATTGGCAATGTCGCATATGACTTTCACTTGTCAGATTTATTACCAATTTTAGAGGTTATAACAACTATTTTTTAAATTGACAGTTATTGAGGTAAGCAAGCAGTCTTTAAAAGATGCAAAAAAAGAGTAAACTCTTATGAAGAAGAGATTCTTAAAATACACATGAGCAAGGGTGACCAGGAAATGCGAGACATTGCTGAAAACGCATGTATCGGTCATGAGGCAAAAGAAGGTGGATGAAGAAACCAAAGCAATAAAAAATGATACGGCTAAATTAGAAACTAAGAAAATGAAATTAGAGTTAGAAATTACGGAATTAAATGAAAGACAAAAATAAAATAGAAATAGAACAATTAAAAAAACAAATAAATAAATTTATTATTTAATATGCATTTCATTTAACAGTTTTTAATTTAAGTGATAAGAGAATTTAATATTTAATTAATTGCAAGTTTAAAGAACCATTTTTGAATGTTAATACACCGCTAAACACGGTCCTAGCTTGTTTTGAGGAGTGTATTAAATCGGCGCCGTAACTATGTGTAACTATGCTTAGTAGCCCTTAGTCGTTTGTCCGTGCTACGCATTTTAGTAGACCAAACATTTTTCGCTAATACACGCTTAGTAGCTTGTCCGTGCTACAGGCCAATGATATTAATTGATAAATAACGGTTTAGTTCTGTTGTTTTTTGTAATAGTTTTATATTGTAGTTTTTTTTTTGTTTGTTAGGTACCAGGAAAAATACATAATGTTGCACCAGAAAATATATTCAGTACAAAAGGTGTAAAATTGTCACTTCCAAATGTGCATTTGGCAAATGTAGAAGTTAATCATTTGAACGTTGGTTTTGTAAATTCATTTAACATTTCACATATGCTGAAAAACCGGATGGTCTTAAATGGAAAAATACCTCAATATGCGACTAAACCAATTCGTTTCGAAAGTATTACCTTATTAGGTAAATAGGATTTAAAAAAATTGAATATAAACATTAATTCTGTTGTCGATTTTGGTGTTATACGATGGGCTAATCGTTTCTGGACAAACAATTATTTATTAATGCTGATTGTTAAAATATATTAAATTGTGTATAATGAAATTAATTCTTGGATTAGACTACATTGTTGCTATAATATGTAGGTTAATAAATATTTGATTACAGATAAATCTAAAATTACAACAATTAACAATATTTCGTTAAACGAAATTGTGCTAGATGAAGGTATTCAACAAATAAATGTGCCGAAACGGTTTACTGCTCCGGTAAAGTTGTTAAATAACTTGAATGCGAAACAGATTAATAGTTATAAGCCAGAAGAAGTTTATGCGAATGCGCTCTTTAAAGATAAGGACGTTACACTCAATAATGTGGTAAGTGTATTATTACACTACTCTTTGATATTGAGGTAATTAATGATTGTTGTATTTAAGATATTCAAGAAGCCAGTGGAATTGACAAAAAATATAAATATGTTCGAATTGAATAACTTAAATAAAACATATATGCTGAGTTTAGTAAACAATAACAACTTTAAATTGAATAATGTACAAACATTTGATATTATCTCAGAAATTGAAACTATTTTTGTTCTATATTTGAGAAAAGTTTCAGGTAAGAATCAACACTGGTAGATAAAGTTGAATGATGAAAGATTATCAAGATGTGAATTAGGGTTTTCTGCCACCCCATTTAATGGGAACAGACATGATGTTATGTAGTTTCTCATTGCAAATGTTTTCAGAAAAAAAATTCCATCCATCTGAAATTCAAACAGTAACTATACATATTCCACTGAATAATTTCGGAAATTTGAACAGAAGTAAATTACTAAATATGTTCCGAAAACAGTCGTCTATACACTGTGGTGTCAATAATCACACTGATATATCAAAATCACAGTTTTTCTCGTTGCAAAGAAATAGATCAGTCAATGAATATAAAAATACAGATTTATATCATTGTGTCAATTATTATAAAAATAATGGCGAACAAAATTATATCAATTATAATTTTTCTCAGAACAGGTACAACAATAGGCGCTAATTAACCCATTATATAAATAATTAGATTGGTATGCATTTCTGGTAGGGGAGACTTGGATTGGCTTGTAATAATTTTACATCAAGATATTAGAAATATATAAAAATCTATAAGTGTGTAATAGCGAATCCTGGGCTCTCCTAATAGTTAGGACTGCAATTCTCTTTTGATTTTTATATCAAACATAGACACAGATTTGGTACACCTGTCTAATTTTTAAGATGTACGTAAATGGAATGTGCTAACATGTTTGATAAAAGAATATTTTTGCATCAAATGGGCATAGTGCTCTATTTTTTTTTTCGTTCTATCATTGTAATCAAGTTTAGTATATTTCATTTGGAATCCTGTTTTTTTTTTAGCAATAGTAATGTTAAATGCATAATGTCAATGTATCCGGATCACAACCATGCTTCCTCGGTAAGACCTACGTTATATATATATATATATATATATATATATATATATATATATATATATATATATATATATATATATAGATATATATATATATATATATATATATATATATATATATATATATATATGTATATATATATATATATATATATATATATATATATATATATATATATATATATATATATATATATATATGTATATATATATATATATATATATATATATATATATATATATATTATATATATATATATATATATATATATATATATAAATAATTAAATTTCAGGGGCGTATAATTCCTTTAAATTGCGAAACGCTAATGGTTTATGATGAGAATGATATTTATCATCTAAAAGATATATTAGGAATTGTGAGTTATGTCCTAATTTAGAGTAATATATCAAAAAAATAATCAATTTTTATTATAGAATGGCGAGCAATCGTTTACGAAATATCCGATAGATTCGGAAGTCAAGAAATAAAAATTCAAATTAAACAATGAATTGAACAAATAAATTATTATAAAATCATTTATATATATATATATACTTTTACACTTGTTATACTGTTTTAATTAATTTATTAGTAATTAAATATATTTATTAAATCCATCTCCATTGATGACGCCGAATTTTTCCGTGCCATTTGTTCCTAACGAACTTTTTAATCACGCAAAGTGTACAGCCTAATTATATAATAAACCATATTTAAACAATGTTTTATACTCGGAAAAATGTTATGACAAATACTAACGTAAATCATCCATATATGATATAATAAAAAATATTTTTCTAATAAATTCTTGCTAGTAAATTTGAATTATGCAAAAAAAAAATTCAAATATACAGAAACGTTTGCGAAATAAATTTAATTGGGCTGGCAACATTGCGCCAAAAGTAATTCTTGTTTGTGATTTGTCACGATTTGTTTTACCGTTGATGTCTGGTGGTAATGATGCTAATTTTGTTGTTGGTATGTTTATTTGTTAATATAACGCAAGTTTCTTGTTGTTCAAGTGTGTAATGAAATTTTATATATTCATAGGCATGATCACGGAATTTATAGTCATTACTAAATAGGAATTAGTTTTGAAGGGCTTAAAGAGATCGGTAAGTGTGGTTAAGAATCATACTAAAGTAAGACTGTTATCACAAATTAAATAGTGCACGGTTATTCAAGTTAGGCACAGATTAAATTAGTAAAAAATATTGTTTATTAGTTTTTAATTACAGTATATTTAAACATTTTGAATAGTTTTGCAGTTCTGTTTATTTATTTTTATATGCGCCGTTATTGTTCGCGATTCCTATGTTGTCGCAGTGATTTATTTAAATTTGCGCATAATTTTCTTGTTTAGATTCCAAATGGATATATTTCCAAAAGAAAAAGTTAAATTGTTGATCGAGCTCCAAGGAGGTATTATATACGAATCGGTGTTCATTGAAGCGAATCATGAGTGGATTAGCGTTCGGAACGTGTCGGAGTACCCAAACGGTATCGTGCAGGACTTTCCCTATAAATTTTTCAAGGAGGAAATCGTCTCCTTAACAGCTTTATTGGAAGAAGGTGAAATATTATATAATACTGAGGTAAGTACTCAATTTAATTTAGTAAGGAATAGTGAATTTTATAATCGAAAAACTTCATATTGGCCCTCTTTCAAAAAAGGTTACTCACCACTGATCTAAAATATATGTTAATAATTGGTATTTAAATTAGTTTCATATGAATAATAAAATGTACAGGTGAATCGTTAGAAAATAACAAACACATAACTTTACAATCATAATTGTGCATTTCCACAGCTTGCTCAGCGACCGATCAGACAATCAACAATGCATTCGCACGAATTCGAAAAGCTGAAGCACATAGCTTTGAATTTTACCTATATGCCCGTTTGTGATAGTGTATTCCTAAAAGCCGTGGAACGTATACTTTCCGTAGATGTCATTGCTGTGATGGTGGAAGGTGCTAGATTTGGACGGTCTGATAAAATCAGCCTCATCACAATTGCAACGAAAGTCGAAACGTTCATCTTTGATATAGAAATCGCCAAGACTCGCCCGTTTCATATGGGATTAAAAGATATTTTCGAGTCTAAGACTATTTTAAAAATAGTTTATGGTAGCAGGGTAATCGCGGATTGCCTGAAACATTGCTATGATACTCAATTAAATAACGTTGCTGATCCTCAAGTAATGGATTACTTCGTTATCCAGAAAACAACTGGATTTCGTTTAAAAAGACTGCATCCATTCAAAGATTGCGTGCCAAATTACTTAGTACTACCATCTATCATTATTTCGAAAAATGAGGTATGATTTTAAAATATACTTCTGCTCTTATTAGATACTCTTTATTGAACTAAGAAGTGTGAATAATAATAATTTTGCGTCCTTAAACAATTAGTGTAAACATTGATTCTATTTTCAGTTCATTCCATCCATCATCCAATCACGCCCCTTGACTGAAGTTCAGAAGATCTGCTTGACCTTCAAAACGGCATATCTTTTTCCGTTGAGAAACGTTCTGAATAAATTTATCACCGAGGATTTCATGGCTTGCAGTGCATGTTATTCGAATAGCGTCCGATCTAGGTGCGCGGAACAAAATCTGCGTGTCGTCTTGCGTGATATTCCGGAAGAATTCAGAAAATTATGTTTGAAAACTTGCGGCAGTAAAACAGAACAACAAAATATTAAAGTTTAACAAAATTAAATTCGGATTGCAAGTTTTTTGTTACTAACGTTAGCAAGTTATTATATTTCGAAATCCTGAAAACATTCTTGATGTTTTGTTGCTGTTATGGTAAAAATCCTGCGCTAGTGATT
>JADQWA010000744.1:0-13970 GCA_018344505.1 Nebria ingens riversi
ATACATGGCCGATGTTTTACAAGTGTTTTACGTACCTACTAAGAAATTGTCCGGACTTTTGGTTATTCCCACAAAAGTGAATTATATTTTGTTAATTTACTATTTCTATTAAATCGTGTTGCCAAAATGTTTATATTAAATAAATGCTTTGTAATAGCATATTTACAACACACAATTTCTCTGTTTTATTGCTATTGCAATTTGTAAATTGTAGTTCATGTTTTAGCAATAAAAATATAATGTAAAACTGCATAGCTCGTAGTATTAGCATGCGATTTAAGGCTATATTAGCGGCCTTACTAAAGTGATAGTATTGCTATGATAATGCATAAATTTTGTTAATATTACCACCATAGAAGTAAGACTTTAATTTCCATGTTAAAATTCATTATTGCTATAAAAAGTTTTTAATCAAAAATGACGTTTAATCGGTAAATAATGTTTTGCAGCAACTACAACAGGATATCTTATTCTTTTCAACACTGCAATTATTGTATTTATATTTTATGACGCTAGTGCAAAACAGTTTACGAACACCAAGTAAAGACTTTTTCTTATGGCCGATAAAATATCTAAAAATCTCTACAAAACAGGAAGATTGCATTAGAGACGAGTTAAAGTCACCCGTTCATTAGGTAGGTATATAAATTATAAAGGGACAAATTGTTTTTTTTTTAGTTAAAGGATTCGGATTTTGTTAAACTTTTAATTGCAGTTCGTCTTTTTTTAAGTTTAAATTATTTTTATAAAGCTTTTCGATATCGACAAGTTTGTATTTGTGAGTAATTTAGTCAAAAACATTCCACAATTTCGTAAATCGTAAAAGTATTGTTGTAACAAGTTTTATAAGTTATTCTACGGTTATGGTCACCATGAACATTAAGTTATATCCCAAGAATGTCACCTGAGCTCGTCTGTCAAGGTGTAATAATTTCGTTGCACTAACTAACTCCGTTCGTATGTAGGTATATAAAAGTTTAAAGCCCGAACTATTTAACCATAAATATAATTTTATTTGCGTGGGAAACATTCCTTCATGGTCCTTTTTTACGTTTAGTTTAATAAAATCTACAAGGAATTCATGTGTATTTTCACGAACTGCGTTTTCAGAATTTACTAAATAAATTCTCATGTTCTATGTGTGCGTTCTAATTATTAATTTAGTAAATATTTTGAATATAATTTATAAGATTTACGTAGGAGAAAAAAGATGGAGGTGTTTGGTAAATCGCAGTTAAAATTTATTTACAGATAATAATCAACAATATCTAATCGTTTATTTAACGATTAAAATAAACTCACATTGGTGCAACTGGACATAATGGAATGAAAATACGAGTAGATGTTTGATCTTATACAAAAAGCAATCGTTCTATATATAATTAATTTTTATTTGAACAGTTACTTGGCGGATTATTTTTCCAAAGAAAATCAATTAATAAATAGATTTTACAACCCTGAAGCTATATAAATGCAATGTGCATATTCAAGATGCAAGCAGCCGTTGATGTTGGAGAATTTTAACATTTAAAGCTGTAAAAATGTTGTGGAATTTACTATAGGCTAATAAAGTGTGGTCTCGCGTTCCCAAGCCTGCTAGAATCGCGTTGTTTATGTGATTAGATGAAAGGTGACGTTGTATGTATGTATGTATATACATACACGTAAAATTCTGCTCATCGCCGCACTCACCATACACCCACATCTGTAGGTACACGTCGTTTATGTGAGACTTAACACACGCACACCCACGCACGTGTGTCTAATGACTATGTCGTCTTTTTGGTTGTTTGTTATCATTTTGAATTGGTATTTTATTGTTTATTTAAAACTCTATCGCTACCTACGTATATGAACAAAACAGCTAATTTATGAGAAACGCCCAAAGTGGACCTAAACATTTATTGCTTTATTAAAAGGTTTTTGGCTTTTTTTCTCTTGTAAAAATAGCAATAATATCTGTTATATTTTATTATATTGATAGAAGTTTGTTCAAAAGACACGATAATGCTACAAAATTGGTGATTTATTTTAAATATATGCTTCTGTCAAGTAAAGTAAAGTTCAATAAATGAATTAAAAGCTACATGGTTTTTAATTTTGCCTAGACTATTATTAAAAAGCGGTGTTATATATGATAAATAGGATTAAAATACATTCTCAACATATATGTAAGCAATAGGATTCTTTAATTTGTTTTCGTGAAATTACTTAAAATCTTTGATGAACAGTCAATTCTGTAGAGTGACGGTTTTGACACGACTACAGTTCACTGATGCTCAAAGGCAAAGTTAATTCAAAATAAATAGTATTATTTTAAATACCAAACACGTAACTAAGCTGTATTCGTATATTTTGTCTCTTTTTAAATTTAACGTCAAGTTATTATTATTATTGCAGAAAGCATAGAAAATCACAAATAATTGCACATAAAAACTAATAACTTATCTTAAATTATAAGCTGCAGCCCATAAAAAGCGACAGTGTTGTCACGTTTCATTTACCTCAGAAAGACGGTTTTTTTTTACTTTCTATTACGAAGTAATAAGTAATTATTGTAATCACGAAAAAAACATCGGCCATGTATTGGCCCTAAACTTTCGTTTACGTAGTCAGTATATTTAGATTTGATAGTATAAAATAAAAATATAAAATGTTTAAATTTCAAGAAAATATTTTCATTCATTGTCCAATAAAAGAATAAAGTTAGTTATTGTCAGATTTCCAAAGAAAACATATGTATTTTAGATTTTAAATGTTGGATTTTATAGTAGTCTAAAGAAAATATTACTATTCATTACATATTATTAAAAATTATATGGCCGGGCATTTTTTAGTTTTCAAATTAACTTTAAACCAGAGAAAAAATTTTATATATAATATTTTAAATTATTTACTAACCTTTGTAACAGTTTTTCACTAAACTTATTTGTGACACTAACAATAAATGTTAAATGTCAAAATATTTGAATATTTAAAACAATTGACATGCATAGTAGATATGATTTAATATATATAATTTTCCATACCTATGTATGCAACTATGGCAATATAAATAGGATAATAGCAATTTTCTCGTAACTGGTGCACTTTTTGAAGAAATATTTTAAACAAAAGTTGTTCAAATCATTAATATCTTTAACTTTACTTATATCTATTTTACTGTAAGTGCAGCTGTTTTGGAGATATGTCGGTGGGTCTGTGTGCGCTCTACAGCCTACACCGTTGAAGATAAAATTATGAAACTTTAAACTAAAGATTTGTATATGCCTCGGAGAAAAAAACTGCTATTTTTGAAAAGCTTATTCAAACGGAAGTGCATGTTTACTTAAGACTTTTTTTGCAATTTCTGCAATATCTCCGAAACGGCTACACTGGCAGTAAAAGTAGTAAGAATAAAATTGAAAGATATTAGTATTCTGCACAACTTTTGTTTGAAACATTTCTTCAAAAAGTGTACCAGTTACTAGATCTTATCTTATTGATATTGCCATAGTTACGTAGGTATCGGAAATTTATATATAATAAATCACATCTACTATGCATGTCAATTGTTTTAAATATTCAAAAATTTTGTACATTTAACATTTATTGTCAGTGTCACAAATAAGTTTAGTGAAAAAACGTTACAAAGGTTAGTAAATAATTTAAAATATTATATGAAAATATTTTGTAAGGTTTAAAGTTCATTTGAAAACTAAAAAATGTCCAGCCATAATAATTTTTGGTAATAATGTGTAATGAATAATTATATTTTCTTTATATTAAAATACATATGTTTTTTAGAAATCTGACAATAATCTTACTTTACAATTTTACTGGACATAATGAATGAAAATATTTTCTTTTAAATTTAAACATTTTATATTTTAATTTATATACTATCAAATTAAATATACTGACTACGTAAAAGAAAGTTTAGGGCCACACATGGCCGATGTTTTTCTTTTTTAAATAAAATAAAATATACATACATAGGTAATTGCTGTAGATAGTACATATTTAGATTTTACTTTCTTTTACGAAGTAATAAGTAAGTATTGTAATCACCAAAAAAAAAGTTCTCGAAATTTTAACGGAAATACACCTTTTGACCTTCCCTGAATCGAGTCTGACTATTTTTGGAATGACGTCTGTGTGTGTGTGTGTCTGTGTGTGTGTGTGTCTGTGTGTGTGTGTGTGTGTGTCTGTGTGTGTGTCTGTGGGTCTGTGTGCGCTCTACAGCCTACACCGTTGAAGATAAAATTATGAAACTTTAAACTTAAGATTGTATATGCCTGGAAGAAGAGCCTCCTATTTTTCAAAAGCGTTTTCAAACCGTAAGTGCATGTTTACTTTAGACTTTTTTCGCAATTCTTCAATATCTCCGAAACGGCTATACTTGCAGTAAAAGTAGTTAGAATAATATTGAAAGATATTAGTATTCTGCACAACTTTTGTTTGAAACATTTCTTCAAAAAAGTACCAGCTACAAGATCTTATCTTATTGATATTGCCATAGTTACGTAGGTATGGGAAATTATATATAATAAATCGCATCTACTATGCCTGTCTATTGTTTTAAATATTCAAATATTTTGACATTTACCATTTATGTCAGTGTCACAAATAAGTTTAGTTACAAAGGTTAGTAAATAATTTAAAATCGTGAATTAAATTTTTTCTTGAATTTAAACATGTTATGTTTAATTTATATATTATCAATCAAAATATACTGACTATGTAAAAGAAAGTTTAGGGCCAACACATGGCCGATGTTTTAATTTATATTTCAAAATAATTTATTACTTTGTAGTTTGTACTAACAAACTATTTAACATCTACTTTTAAAAATATTCCGTCAAATTGAATTCAGTCTAAAATATTTAGTTCTTTTATATACTAATTTAACAAATGTAGATAATAAAAACGTTAGAGATAAAAAAAAAATACATTTACATGTGACTGTTTGGTTGCAAGAAAGTGCAAGTCTTTTGTACGAATGTATTTTCTAGATATTTTTCATTATTAGTTTTAGTTATCAGTTATGGGCAATAGTTGCAAGGCGATGAATTGAAAAGGTAAAAGGAATATTAACTTGCAAATATCTATAATTATCCTAATTATCATTGAGTGAATCGGTATAAATTTTATGATTTACAGTTTATCTAGTTTAGACGGAACGGCTTCTATAACATTTCTCAAAAACCATACGTAAAAGTGTCCTAAAAAGAAGTCACCCACTCAAAATCACATGAAACAATGACAGGAGTGTCACTAAAACTCGGGGGCGATGAGGGGACATTCTTGGAAGTAACTGCCGAAGCCGCTACACATGTCTGATGGAGGCGGTACACGTGGGACATTGTCCCGTGTCACTCCACTACATCCTTCACCCGTCTGACACGCGTCCGCGAAATAATTCACTTTTTATTTGGTGTTTTATTTAAGGTGTGTCATATTATTACCAACGTTACACAGCTAGTTGTTGACTAATGCCGCAAATAACTAATAGATTGTTTTTATTTCTGTTGGCAACCCAATTGCCAAATGTATACTATAATTTTTTGCACAATGACTGATATTTGCCAAATAATGTTAGTTGGTCGAACAAATAAATCATTTTAATTGTAAGAAAGGCCATTTATTATTTACCTAATAGCTATTTCACCGAAATTTATAATAGTTTATTTTGAAAATAAATTCTTATTACAATTAGGTACCAAGAAAATATTCCAAAAACAAGATAAACAAAATACTTGCTAAACACACTTCTAAATTTAATTTATTTACATTGTAGAATTATATACATATGTATTTATGAATAATAATTTCTTATTAACGTTTGATAGTAGAAGACAAAATTATTCTAGAGTTGTGTAATTTTATTATCTATAGGATAGGCCATCTGTTGGTTTCTTTTTGAAGTGCGTATTATTTCGACAGTTTGCAACACTGACGTGCACGACATTGATAGATATGTAGTGTCAAACTTCCTTTAAGCGTTATCTATCAATGTCAAGCGCGTCAGTGTTGTAAACTGTCAAAATAACACGCACTACAAAAAGAAACCAACAGATGGCTCATCCTATGCATGCGTCTTCATGAAATAAAACGAGAAATATTATAAATTAATATATATTTTTAAGGCAGTTACAGTAGAGAAGATACTTTGAAATTGGATACATATCTGTGGAGCAGTTTTAAACACAGCAAAAGTAATAAAACGCAACTAATGAGAAAATAATAAAATATCTAATATGGCCAGCTTATGACTGTCTTATACGATCTAGTTAAAATTCTGGTTTTTATACCATGTTTACTACATATTGTTTATTAACATGCAATAATATATTTTAAAATACATCTTAAATCATTTATTTTTATTTCTTATTTCCATGACATTACTACTACTACATTATTATATTCTCATTGAAATAAGTTTCGAAATCTATGTAAATATACAAACAGGATATTTCAAAAATCCCTAGTAAGTAAACGGAACATAATTGCAAACACTTTTAAGCAAAAACTGAAATAAGTAAATAGTTTAATTTACGCTCGGTATTTACACCTTCAAATTAATTCCAGATAACTCTCTGACAGATAAGCATAGGAAATTTACTGTGTCAAAAAGAAGAAAATATTATTGAAGAAACAATCATAGCACGAATGATCGCTAAAATTCTGGGAAAGTTCGGTTAATAAATTAAATGAACCATGAGCATGAATACTGAGGCGGTGACATACGCAACAAAGGAAGTGCGCCTACTTGATGTATACATACAACGATCTGTTCTGTTCTCCTGCATTTAATACACTTGTCTTGCCACAAAGGCATATTAATTTGCATGTTATGTTTTGTCTCGCACACACATACACTCACATGCATGCAAATACAAATTTACTCCTCAAAATAGACTGGATTTCACGGCTGAGAAATCTAACGGTATGCCGCTGCAAGATAATGAATAATATTCATCATATATGTTTTGAAAATGGTCGCGAGTGGTCGTCCAAAATCATTCCATTACCAAACGGCACAAAATAAAAAAAAACAGTCGTGTTAATGAATACAACGACGTAAATATTAATATTGAATTAGTAAAGATTGAATGTTGAACGGAAAAAAATGGTTAACGAATTTGTATTGTTGACATTTTATTTAGTTTTTCTACATAAAATATGAAATTCTATAAAGTGCCCCAAGAAGATTGCAAACGCTGTATTAAGTAAAATATTCGTTTTACATGTAACAAAACATAAATCTGACATTTCATAATGTAATTTTGCTTATCTAGCTTCCTGCGTTTACAGTCAAATAACAGTGTAAAGTAAATGTAATGTATGTATTATACATATAGTAAGGCACTATCTGCATCCATAACCACAGATAAGGCAGTGATGTGAAGAGCATGATTGTGACGGCGAAAACTTACTCATCGATAAAAGTAGTTTCGATTCCGCCGGCGGTGCAGCGCCACTGCGGTTACCGTCGGTCACGTGGGCTGTGAACGCTTGTATAAATCGTGTGCTCAATTACCCCATAGCCATATTATTAACTACTTCTTCTCCTCAACCACTTCTTCTATATTTTATATACTTGGACATAAATGAAATTTCGTATTTCATCGCTGTCAGCTAGACTAGATATCAAATATGGATACGCAACTTTTTCATTCTTCAATAGTTAAATAGGCACTCAACTTAATTCAGGTTTCAAAAGTTATACCTATGTGCATTTTTTTAATCTTTCGGACTTGTAATTTATTTTTAAATATCAACTCTACCAAAGACATTTTTTCTTGTAACAAACAAATTATTCTATAAATCTCATCTCCTGTTATTCTCGTATTCCATACCCAACATTCACAATGATACATTAATGTAACACCCCAATTATTATACAGTCTCTTGATGTTCTTTTGCAACTTTATGTACAAATTAATTGAATTAATAATGATTGTTTTAAGTATAAAAATTACCATGTAATTCAAAACGGTACATAATGAAAAACACTAGAGCTAAATAGATATTTGAACTAATAAACAGCGGATGAGAATTAGTTTATGAGAATTTAACAGCCATTTAATTCGAATGTAAACATTCAAAGCACAAGG
Source organism: Nebria ingens riversi (assembly GCA_018344505.1). Classification (NCBI taxonomy): domain Eukaryota; kingdom Metazoa; phylum Arthropoda; class Insecta; order Coleoptera; family Carabidae; genus Nebria; species Nebria ingens. The sequence goes on from JADQWA010000744.1 coordinate 8,100, forward strand.
TCGTCTTTTTGTTCAAAGTTTTACGAGCGCATCACGGAGCGCGTTCAAAGCGTCGCTGACAAATCTACACGATTGCAAATGAGGCAGATGTGTCTGTCATAATTCTTCGTTTATCCTTTTGAAAATAGCATCAAGAGGGTGGTGGCACACATAAATACTAGTTTGTTCGTGGTGTGCGGCGTGGCAGCCGCGGCACTGCGCTGCGCTGCGCTGCGCTGCGCAGAGTCTGGCCAATTGTTTGTCGCGGAAATCAATTATAAGCTATGAGCGTATTTATATTTAGGTTAACAAGCATGAAAATTTCAATTTGCTTTGTGCAACGCCACACACAGGTGTAATAAAATCTAATTTATGATCGCGGTTCATTATATCAAAATGACGGTTATATGTACGCTTTATTTTATATACTCTTGTATATTTCATCGTTTCATCTTTTTTTTTTTCATTCCTGCCCAAGTCACAAGTTATAGACGCAACATAAATGCAAAACAATCAATTACCCATTACCTATAGAAATAGTGAAAAATAACTAGAATCTAACTTATGACAAAAATTAACTGCACTTTTTGAATGGTTGCCATGAAAATCACTTGTAGCTACATTCAATTTTTATTACCATCCGTAAAATAGTTAATTCTGCTTGCAACACATGAGCCAAACTTTTTCCATGTTGAACATAGAATATACTGCGTAAGTAGAGAGACTAATGAAGCATTTGATAAAACACCATTTTTGCTTACACAATTTGTACGCAATAAACATACGTAGAATACAAATGGCTGTTATTTAGCTAAACAGTGGTGACGCAAGTCTCTAGCTTGTATGGCTTTAATGTATAGGCATACTAGTATCATTGTTATAAATATGAAATATATTATTATTTAAAGCATCAAAGATTGATAAGTATTCGCCGTAGATATATAAATTCTTATAGTTTGATTCGTCATATATTATATTTAACATGTTCTTCATATTCATTTTGCCTATATTTATTTTGAGAAAGGAAGAAATATATAGGTACACCTTCGAACATAAGTCTTGTCCCTTTATAGCCACCTAAAGTCTTGCAACCTGCATTGCATGATTTTAATGCAAGTTATGCAGCACGTACAAAATCAGTTAAATTGCGTAAGTGAATCCATGTCATAATAAGCGAATGATATGGATTCACCTACGTAATTTAACTGATTTTGTACGAGGGTGGTCTGAAAAGTTTCCGACTTCAACATGTTAGGTCGGAAACTTTTGAGACCACCCTCGTACGTGCTACATAACTTGCATTATAATCATGCAATGCTGGTTGCAAGACTTTAGGTAGCTATAAAGGGACAAGACTTATGTTCGAAGGTGTACATACCTATATATACGAGTATATATTGGATTTAGGAATTGATTAATCGAAAAAATAAACCATATCGTCTTGATCTTCATAGTTTCTTTATTGATAGTTAACTAACATAAATAAAGAATAAAGAAACTGTTATTGTTTAATTTTCGAATTAGCGATATATATTTTGATTGCTTTAACATAACTACATATAATGTAATAAACGAATGTCGATCATTGCACTGCCGTAACATATTACCTATATGAAATATTAAAAAAAAAAAAAAAACGCTTAAAATAGTGAAGATTTTACAGTAAAATGTTTAAATTAAAGCAGAATAATAAGCACCTTAATAGTTTCAATATACTCTATTTTATATGCAGTACGGACGTTATATATAATACTTCTTTGATCAGAATTCTGTTGTAAATATTTGAAAGTTTCGAATGAATTATTTTGGAAGAGGTCTAAAACGTTTTATACAATAAAAGACGTGGGTCCCAAGTAGTAATTTGCAAAAAAGCCGGAAGACAAATACTTCTGGTTCAATATGAAACGTGTAATTTGTTTTTGCAGAACAGAAATAAAAAATACATCAGACCGGATGATAAAACTGATATTCCCCGAAGTACTGTTATTTTTGTCGTAGAAAGTTTCGTGCCCAAAGCATTATGTTATTACGTTTATTATAAGTCGATTATAATGCAAATTCAGCTCATTACCATTGCCGAACAAATGTAACTACAATTTTTCGGCAGTTCGCAGAAAAATAAGCAAATATAATTTTCGTACTATAAATATGTTTTTGTACTCATTTCCATAAGTACTGTTCAATATTTCCAATTTTTTTTAGGTATATCAACATGGATAAATATAAAATGCTTTTGTTTTTTGTCAATCTTGGCCATCGGACATGCACTTCGTAAACAAAAGAATTAAAAACGGCTATAATCAATTGGTTTTCATTCGTTCTACTTTATATAAATATATAATGTAACATTCAAGCAAGTGTGATATATAATGCTACCTATACTTATTTCACATTTTTTTGAAATGTCAAAAATATTGTTTAAATAGATAATTCTTATTTATTGCTGATTTGTTTAGTAAATATAGATATATTCTGATGCAGATTTGCATCTGTGATTTTCCTAAATTGTCTATTTTACGTAAATATTTTAATCTTGAAAATTAATAGTCAATATAGAATATTTACCATAATGTAACTAGAGAACATTATTAGAGGTTATTTCGCTGTACCGATCATTTAAATTGCAACGTTAGTTCGCTTAAATTTCGAAAATTCGTACTATGAATGATACAACGAATTTTAAGCACGATAATAATATATAGGCAAATTCACATAAGAAGAACATTTTTCTGGCGTGAATCATCACTACACTTCATATGATTATATGTAAAAAGTGTATGATTCATGCCACAGAAATGCTCATCTTATGTAAATTCGACTATATATGATTGATATTACGCTTATATATGATCAAATGCTGTAATTAAGTTTATTTTTACTATGTCGAATAATATACAGCGATAAATAAACAAATTCTGAAAAGCATGATTTATTTTGACAAAGTACGACTTTTAGATTGCATAGTTGCGGATTTCCCATTCACGCTTGGCTAAGTCGTAAAAATTAAAGATACTGTAATATAAAATCTGAATATTGATTATAAATTCATAGGATTTAAACCATGTAAGATATGTAGATTTAACTAGAGTTCGAAATTAAAATATTTCGAAAGTTACGAGGAAAAAACGTCATAACTCTAGTAAAACCGTTTGTGGTGGTATTGAATATTTATAAATAATTAAATTATCGCAAGTTATGTTATGCATATACTTTGTGCACTTGTGTTATATTTCTAATATGCAAATCTTTGTTTTCGATTTTCATTTTAACGGCGCATTAATTCTAAACGGTGTTGTACAATCAAAGGGTGCATTTTTCACGTCAACAGATTAAATCGAAATATATAAATATCATCGAAAATATCCATATTATGTACTCGTATAACGATGTTCATATACACCATGCGCCACGCCATCGCCAGCGCCAGTGTGTATGTTGCAAATGGTGGACGTACATATACATACATACATAGTTATCGTTAGTCATTTGTGCAGATTAAAACTCATTTGAATAAACATCGTTATATGGATAGTACCGTTTTTTCATAACACACACATAGTGTTCAGCAAATGCCCAAACGGTGTATTCATACTTATTTTAATATTCAAATCACTAGACTAAGTGAAAATTATGCTTCTGTAATTTTGCATTTACATGTTGAAATGTTGTGAAAATATAAATAAATTAATAGGCTTAATAAACATGCTACATTTTATTTAAAATTTATTATTTACATACCTACATATCTATATGTAGGAACAGCAAAAATGCAAATGTTTATGATAGAACTAAATTCAGAAAACTGTTTATTATGCAAATTATAGAAGTTACTCATTTGGTATTAAATTCTAAAATTGTGTGAAAACACAGCCAAGATTCGACTTGGGACCTATTTACTAGCAATCAAAATGACCCTGGTTTGGATGTACATTTTTTACGCCATTTTCGAATTTAATACTTATAAGATTTTTGATTTAGTTGCTACTAAAGTTATTATCAGTTTACTATTTTTATTGAACGGTTCTAGTCTAATGTAATAAATAAATGCAGTCTAAAGTTTGGCATTACGAATTTCTGTACAAATAAACAATATATGTGTTATAACAATCAATATCACTGACATTTTTGACAGCAGTCACTTGTTATCAATTTCATTTATGGCAAAATAATAATATAAAACACCTACCCATAAAGTATTTGAAAAAGCTAAATATGTATTTCGACAACTAAGTTGTCATCATCAGTTGCAAAAATAAGGAGGCAGTGCAGCGTAATATCTCTGGTTAAGGTAAAATCTAAGAAGATATGCTCTTCATCAGATTATCAGAGGTTTATTTATCGTAGTTCAGCTATGCAAATATAGCTGGCGCTAATAACATTCAATCAATGTTTAAATATTTGATAATTTTTTGTAATTTTGTTTGGTATTTTCAAAAAATTTCTAAAGCTTATATTTAAGGTCATTGTTTTCTTTAGCGGTCCAATACTTTCGAAAATAAAAGGTCTAGTATATTTAAATTACGAACGGCATGAATTGCATACTAATAGATTATGTATATCAAAGTTGGTGTCAATTCGTTCAATATCTTCAGAAGAGAAGGAGCGACAAGTTTTGGTCTTACGAGCGAGCGAACGACACTTAACTTCCAAATATACTAGTTAGATACATTTTGGATTTAGACGATAAACCACCACATGTTTGTTAAACTATTACTGTTTTAGAACGCCTACATTACAGTAGTACATTTTTACAGCTCAAATATATGTACCTACCAACCTTGTTATTTGCTATTTATATGAAAAGTAACAGATTCATAGGTGAAAATACGGTAAAAACGTCCTCACGATGTGCTTTGTAAATAGAACTTTCTACATTGGCAAATTGCTAAATTTTGAGGTCGTAACTATAATAGTATTCGATACTTCTCTTTCACTATACGTATTAGTTATAACCAGTAAAAAATTAAAATAATATATTTTTCTAATTGATACTATTTCAGATAATTTAATAAATCGTCATATGCAAGAATCAAATTGCACTGTATATTGCAATGCAAACTGCGTTAATATTATTATGTTCATACATAGGTTCATAGCTATGGCATGATATCTCTGACAAGTTATTGTTATAGTGTGAATGTAGCAACTTATAATTTCTAATTACAGTGCGTCAACGCGCTGAATGTTTCGTTTAATGTGATAAACGAAGGCGTTTTCATAAAATCTAAGTGCGAACATTCATATTACACTCAGTGCCTGGGAAATAAAACGTGCACGTTATATGTATGATGATAATGATTATCGCAGGCTATTTAACGGCTTCTGTGTTATAATTATAGAAATTAAATATAGGTATACGGTAAAACTAGATTACACCACAACAGTGTCACTTGTGCGGCTATAAGAAATGTTTGAATAGGCACATCACATAAACAATTTCAGAATTATTGCTGTAGTTATACATTACCTCACATCATGCTCTTCTAAAAAGAAAAAAAAAACATCTGGAGTGCCCTGCACTCGATTATCTTATATCTATTTCGATTAAAATTTAGACAGAAATAATTGCTCCCATTTTAATGCTAAATCTCTATATATCTGCACACAGAAAATGGATGGCATTATAATAAATAGCTTTACCGATATATTGGTCAAATAGATAGAATATGATTATGGTTACTATAGTAACAATGTTTGTTTTTATGGGAATTATAATCAAATATGAATTTATTGTCGCTGTAAATGTAATAGTGACCAACGAGGACAAGTAACCAAAGTATGTACCAACTCAGGGATTTGGGGAAGAGCATATCGTTCAGAAATCTTGAAAACGAACGCATTACGCCAGTTGATTTGTAATATTTAAAAACTATTTTTACTTTCTTTTACGAA